>JAJOZX010011713.1:0-128650 GCA_023014485.1 Bathynomus jamesi
GGCTCTTGGATATGGAATACATTTTTCAGCAGCTAAAAAGGAGGTGGACTATGTAGAAATAGCTAAGGCTTTCTGTAATTTAGAAAAATATAATGATTTACCTATAGAGGATGTGAATATTTGTAAAGGTATAGTATATAATGCCATGTCTAAACCCTCTATTCCAAATTGTCCACAGAGGTTTTTCGACTCTTATGAAGCTTTAAGAAAAGATCAGAATCTACATATAACCAAAGCTGATAAATCAAATGCCTTAGTGATCCTCAATAAAGACGTTTATCTAGGAAAAATGTATGATCTTTTGAATGATGCGGACACTTACGTGAAATTAAGGAACAATCCCCTTGAAACTGTGAACAGTGCATTTAACAAGAAAATTAAACAACTTTTGAAGGGTAATGAAATATTACTTACACAGTTTTTGAGTATTTCACCGTCATTACCTTATATGTATGGCCTGATTAAAACTCATAAGCCAAATAATCCTGCAAGGCCTATTGTTAGTTCTATAGGATCTATCTCATATAAGCTATCCAAATGGCTTGTCTCCATTCTTAATCCTCTCCTCGGCACAATTTCACAATCACACATAAATAATAATGTAGACCTTGTGGAAAAATTAAATAGTATCAGTGTCAATTACAATTTTAGATTGGTAAGCTTTGATGTTACCGCTTTATTTACAAGAGTCCCGTTGGAGGATCTATTAGTGTTTCTTTCGGAAGAATTGGTTAAGCATAATTTGCCATTACCTGTGGCTACAATTATAGAATTAATTAAGCTGTGCATAGTAGACTCAAAATTTGTGTTCAATAATGAATATTTTATGCAGAAATTTGGTATGGCGATGGGAAACCCTCTCTCCCCCATTTTGAGTAACTTATATATGGAGTTTTTTGAAAGTAAGTTATTAAGGAAGATTCTGCCAAATTATGTTCCTTGGTTTAGATATGTAGATGATGTTCTTTGTCTTTGGCCAGTGACTTTAAATCTCAATGACTTCTTACCTAAACTTAATAATTTAACTCCCTCTATCAATTTTACAGTTGAAATAGAAAAAGATTCTTCGATTCCTTTCTTAGATGTTTTAATATATAGGTCTGGAAAAAAGTTTAAGTACAATATCTACAGAAAACCCACTAATAATTGTTCCTATATACATTATTATTCTGATCACCACATTAATATAAAACGATCCGTTCTTTCTACTTTGTTTCTAAGAGGCCTACGAATTTGTAGCCCAGAGTTCATTGACGACGAAATTAGTAAAATATACAAAATTGCTTTTGATTTAAAATACCCAAAGAACTGCATAGATAAGTCCTTAAAAATGGCAAAGAAAACCTTCTACGAAGTAAAGGATAAGATTCCTTATAACACAAAAAATGTTTTAGTGTTACCATTCAGAGAAAATTTCCTTGATCTGCCGAATCTGCTGAGGATTTTTAACGTAAATATTGCGTTCAAAAATTTAGATGTAATTAAGAATTCATTGATTAAGAACTCCCCTTTAAGTGAACAGGGTTGTGTATATAAAATCCCTTGCACAATATGTAATAAATTTTACACTGGCCAAACTGGTAAGACCCTTGAGTTAAGTATTAAACAGCATCAATACAGTATAAGAAGTGGCCAGGAATCTAACGCCATCTTCATTCACGTAAGAGATACTAATCATCCCATTGACTGGAAAAATGCTTCTAAATTAAGGTTTAGTAAATCTATTGTTAGCAGAAATATACTGGAATCAAGTGTGATCAAGAATAATGCGGACTTGGTCCTTAATATTAGCCCTGGGTTGTATAAATTAGACTCGTGCATTGTTAGAAATGTGGCGAAGGGCCTACTGTTTTCTTGACCGCATTCTTGCCCCTTAATGGTTTGCCCTGGTTAAATAAATAAATATTATTTTAAGAACTGTTAACATTCTTATGTGTCTATTTTAATTGTAATATTTCTTTCGTGTATAATCTTTGGTTGCTGGGGGGTTTATTGGACTTTTCAACTGGGTTGCTTTTGGGAAAACAATTTTTTCCAGACTGTTTGTGGAAATTTTGTAATATTCTGTAAGACGATGGTACCGTTCCCTTTGTTTTCATTAAATTCGTGCCACTTAATTTCCTGCTTTAATTAAATATTAGTGTTAATAACCATAATAATTTTGTTTTCTGTACTGGTTTTTTGTCTAATTTCATCTATATAGTTCTTTTATATTTAGTAATTTAGCAGCCTACAGATTATGTTATCTATTTGTTATCTATGTTATCTATTTGTTTTCATTAAATTCTTGCCACTTAATTGCCTGCTTTAATTAAATATTAGCGTTAATAACCATTATAAAAATTTTTGTTCTCTGTATTGGTTTTTTTGTCTAATTTCATCTATATAGTTCTTTTATATTTAGTAATTTAGCAGCCTACAGATTGTTATCAATTGAAAAAATCTTTAGAGGGCTTTAAGGCAGCGGTCGGGAACCTATGGCTCGCGAGCCAGATCTGGCTCTTTTGATGACTGCATCTGGCTCGCAGATAAATCTTAGCTGACATTTCTTAACACGATAAGTAATGAGTAATTCCTTCCTTTTTTAGGCTACGGCCACACACGACGATATTTGCCGTCCAAAGTGTACGATAAATATCACGCTCCTAACCACGGCCTTGGCTCCTCCCACTCAGTGATGTAGGATTCTTGTGATTGGCTGTCTTGTGCGTGACGTTACTGATATTCATATACAGTCAGTCGCTTTTCAGCAGTGGTAGTGGGTGGTAGTGCTATTTTATGCAGAGCAAACCCTTTTGACGAAGATGGCGAAAAGAAAAAGGGATGAGGAGTACCGTACATTTCAGGACGAATGGACAGAGGAATTCGCCTTTGTAGAAAGAGCAGGTACTGCAGTGTGTCTAATATGTATTGATAAAATTTCATCGATGAAACGGTCAAATATAAAGCGGCACTTCGACACACGCCATGCTACATTTGCATCGAAATATCCAGCGGGAGACAGCAGGAAGAAGGCATGTCAAGAGCTACTGCGCAGAGTGCAAACCAGTCAACAGCAACTCAGTGTATGGACCCGACAAGGTAACTGGAATTCGGCTAGCTTTGCTGGTTCTTTAGCAATAGTGAGGAACGGAAAGCCATTCACAGATGGCGAGTATGCCAAAACATTCATGCTTGATGTGGCCAATGAACTTTTTGACGACTTTTCAGATAAAGACAAGATAATCAAACGAATAAAAGACATGCCCCTGTCAGCAAAAACTGTTCACGATCGTACCATCATGATGGCAAATCAAGTGGCGGAAACACAAGTGAAGGACATAAATGCAGCGTCATACTTTTCCCTCGCTTTGGATGAGTCAACAGACGTAAGCCATTTATCCCAGTTCAGTGTGATTGCAAGGTATGCCGTCGGTGACACACTGCGTGAGGAAAGTCTTGCTGTTTTGCCAATGAAAGGGACAACAAGAGGGGAGGATTTATTCAAGTCTTTCATGGAGTTCGCTAAAGAGAACAATCTACCGATGGATAAACTTATTTCAGTGTGTACTGATGGTGCTCCGTGTATGGTGGGGAGCAACAAAGGATTTGTAGCGCTTCTTCGTGAACATGAAAATAGACCCATCCTAAGTTTTCATTGCATTCTACATCAGGAGGCGCTTTGTGCTCGAACGTGTGGCGAGCAGTTTGGTGAGGTGATGTCGCTGGTGATTAAGGTGGTCAACTTTATTGTTGCTCGAGCTTTAAATGATCGCCAGTTTAAAACACTGCTGGATGAAGTTGGGAATAATTACCTCGGTCTGCTTATGCACAGCAATGTGCGTTGGTTGTCAAGAGGGAAGGTTCTCAGCCGTGTTGCGGCTTGCCTGAGCGAAATCCGAACTTTCCTTGAAATGAAAGGCGTCAAGCATCCTGAGCTAGCTAACACTGAGTGGCTCCTGAAGTTTTACTACCTCGTGGACATGACTGAACATCTGAATCAACTCAACGTGAAAATGCAAGGCATTGGAAATACAGTCTTATCCCTTCAACAAGCAGTGTGTGCATTTGAAAACAAGCTGAAACTCTTTATCGGGGATATTGAAACAGGTCGTTTACTACACTTTGAAAGACTGGGACAATTTAAAGATGCGTGCACAGCAAATGACCCCGCTCAACATTGTGATCTCCAGCAGCTAGCTGGCTTCACATCTAATCTCCTGCAATCATTCAAAGCACGCTTTGTAGAATTTCGTGAGCGCACTCGTCTTTTTAAGTTCATCACTCATCCACACGAGTGTGCAGTGGACAAAGCCGACCTGAGTTACATCCCTGATGTCTCCATAAGAGATTTTGAGGTAGAAGTTGCTGACCTGAAAGCCTCAGACATGTGGGTGAATAAATTCAAGTCATTGAACGAAGATTTGGAAGGACTTGCGCGTCAGCGAGCAGAGCTGTCGAGTAAACACAAGTGGACAGAAATGAAAAGACTTCAATCCGAAGACCAGCTGATTTTCAAAACTTGGAACGCGCTTCCAGTCGCATACCACACACTGCAGCGTGTGAGTATTGCCGTGTTGACCATGTTTGGCTCTACATATGCATGTGAGCAGTCGTTCTCACATCTGAAAAACATCAAAACCAACCTACGGTCACGTTTAACGGATGGAAGCCTCAATGCCTGCATGAAGCTTAACCTGACCAGCTATCAACCAGACTACAAAGCCATCAGCAAAACCATGCAGCACCAGAAGTCACATTAGTCATATTGGTAAGAAGTATTGAATTTATTATTGGTTAGCTTCAGTATAACGTTATTAAAAAGAATAAATTCAGATAATTATTATACTCTAAATTTTTTGGTCTTACTTAAAAAATGCACGCATTTAGTTGTATTCAGTGTTAAAAAATATTATAGGGCTCTCACGGAAATACATTTAAAAATATTTGACTTTCATGGCTCTCTCAGCCAAAAAGGTTCCCGACTCCTGGCTTTAAGGCCTTTAATTTGAGGTGCCGATTGTGAATTTTTTGCTTGTCTATTTAACTCATTTACTTTGTATTCTCCGTCTATTTTCTGTTGTTCCTTGATAATGTGAATATATCACGAAAGCGCTCGGACTTCGTGTTTCCTTTTCCCTGTGGTTGTTTCCTTATATATATATATATATATATATATATACACACACACACACACACACACACATATATATATATATATATATATATATATATATATATATACTGTGTGTGTGTGTGTGTGTTGTGTATATATATATAAACAGAAAACTGTAATAATACTGACAACTGACAAATGACTACTGACAATACTCACTACTTTGGGGCGTGTCGTCTGGCAGAGCGTGATGCTTTCCAAAACTGACTTTTTGTCAGGAGCAACTCCTGCAGAGAAGCAAGCACCCCTCTCCGGGTAGACGCGAGGAAAAGGATAACTTTACTTTGATAGAGTATTCCTGGAATACAGGAAAGTTTCCTGTATTCTAGGTAGGGGCACTGTTGAAGTTTGGTTACTTGCAGCTTCTAAGTATTATCTACGTCCACGTGTTTATTGCGGTTTCTCTCTCTCTCTCTCTATATATATATATATATATATATATGTGTATGTGTGTATGTAGGGGATGATGATGATGATGTCTGTACGTTTACACACGCTTAAACTACTGATATAATCTGCGCCAAATTTGGTATACACAATAAGGGAGAATCAGGGAAGGTTTCAGTAACACACCAGCTCATCCTGTCCCCCCCCCCCGACTAGGATTGGAGAGGGATCCCTAAACGGCTAGGGTATTCTGCACGAAATTTAGTATACACATTAAGGGAGAACCAAGGAAGGTTTTGGTAACAAACCTGCCCCTCCCAGTTCCCTACCCCTGGGCTGTGTTTCGGGTTTTTTTTTGTTGCGCAATGCGCAGCGGTCATTCTAGTATATATATATATATATATATATATGTAATATATTTTCTGCCCAGTGTGACGGTTACACGTGTTTCGTTTGAAGTCCGAATAAAAGTGATATTACAATAAAAATCCTGCAGTTAATCCTTTTTAAGTAGTGCCAATATTTTAGTGAATATTCAGTGTACACAGTCGTGTCTCTTTAAGTGGTGAAATAGCGGTGTATGTTGAAATAAAGCAAATAAAATCAAAGCAACTTAATCTACACAGCGTTTTTTCTCCGAGTGTTTTCTCTCCGAGAAAATCTAACTACCCATCGAAAGGCAATATCCCTCAGTTATTCCCCGCGGTACACTCCCGGAAACCATTCAGTGAGAATCTACAGCGTGCCACAGCCCCCATCCCCCACCCCCTGGAATAACGGAAAAAACTTTCCCTTTCAAACGGCAAATCAAGCACCTCACTTAATTAATTACCCTTTTGAGTTAATATTTCGTGCACAATCATTTATATACCATTAGGAACATGGCAATGTCAAATAAATTCATACAACCCTGTGGATACTGTAAAAAAGAAACAGATGAATCAATGACAATCCGCTGCGATTTTTGCCAGACCTTAGTCGAATTTCAATGCCTAAGATGGAGCGACGAAGAAATCTCTCTCATAAGAGGCGCTAAACAATTGAACTGAATCAATTTATTCTGCAAAAGATGCATAATCGAAATAAACTCGTTTACAGTCTTTAAAGCAGAACGAGACTATGAGGAAAAGGCAAAAGAGGAATTTATGAATAGCGACCAGAGAAAAAAATAGAAGGAACGAAGATAGTACAAGAGGAAACTGCGACAAATGAGCAGGGAAAAAAAACAGAAAAAGAGAGTAAACGGGAAGCAAAAATAAAAGAAGCACTAACAGAGGAAACAGAAGCACAAAACCAAATCCAAAGATTTCAAACAAAGGACATTAGCAGCAATAGGAAAGAACAAGTAGACAATAAAGAAATCAAACTGAAACCACCAAAAACAAAGGCCCTCAAGTAAAAATGGGGAAGAAACTATATGTAAATACTATGTGAAAGGAATTTGCAGATATAAGGGAGGACAATGTATTTACGAACACCCTCCCTTGTGCAACTACTTCTACAATAATGGTCACTGCAAATTCGGTGGAAAGTGCAAATTCTACCATCCGGACATTTGCAAAACCGACGCGACACATGGAACCTATCGTACCTACAAAATTAGTCAAAGACGCTAATATTTAGCGAGCTTTCATCCAAAAATGTTACTTGGGCAGGTGTTTAGATTGGTATTTAGTTATTAATCGATAATCATGCCAAAAATTTACCAATGTTATATCATAGAAAACTACGTTATGCTAGGAAGCATTATAGACATAGCTTTAATATGTATATTATGGCGTTATTTTAAGCCGAAATGAGTGACAAATTTATTTGTTATCGATTTCCAATATCTAGAAAGTATGATGAATTAGGTTCATGAAAGTTTTTCAAAGAAAAAAAAGAGGAATAATAAAGGCAAAAATTAAGATTTGTACTGTTTTTATTAAAACAAGAAATAAGAAGAATGAAGGTGGCGGTTGGGATTTGGAAAAAAGAAAAATAGAATCTTTTTAAAAATAAAAAAGAGAGCAAAAGAACACAGGTAAATATAGTATGTGTTGTAGAAAATCAATTTTGATAGTTAAATATGAACTAGAGTTTAAAATAAAAAATATTCTTTTCTTGGTTGTGATAGTTTTTAAAACTCACGTAAAACGCTACATTTGATAGTCGATTGAGTTGGCACATTTTGCCTCCCGCTTTTTGGCGGTATAATCGTTTTGCCTGCAGAAGGCAGCGTCGGGCTATACCCGCCAATTTTTTAGGAGGGAAAATCCTAAGTAAAATTTCCCCTCTTTAAATCATTAATTTAATGAGGCATAAGTTATCTAAATTATAATTATATTTATTATTTTTTTATGTTTTGATAAATATATAAGGAGATTAATGTTTTGAAAAAACTAACTCTGATTTTGACTTTCTTTCTGAGCATTCACTTGTAGAAAAGAAACATCCGAGTTGAAAAAGGCTGCGACTGATTTGACATTGAAATATAGACAGGACTTAGATGTCCACGAAATTTCAGCAGAAATTCAGTTTCAAACTACAAGCTTTGGCATTACTTCTAGATGCGACATCAGCCTCTCCTTATGATCTTCAATTATTATATGAATATTCTTTCTCGGAATCATACCCAAACATAGAAGTTGCCTTACGCATTTTTCTTACTTTGCCAATAACAGTAGCTTCTTGTGAACGAAGTTTCAGTAAGTTAAAACTAACAAAATATTTATGAGATCATCAATATGCCAAAAACATCTTTTTAATTTGGCCATTATAGCTATAGAAAATGGAAATGCAAGAAAGCTAAATTATGACACGCTTATAGATGAATTTGCATCAGTTAAGGTACAAAGAATGAATTTGTAACTTAATTTCTAGATTTTATTTTATATGAAAGAAAGTAAGAAAGATTGTACAGAATATACAGAATATCTCATTTCTTAATAAAAAAAAAATTTGTCAACAAATTTCTTCAATGAGTATAACCTAGTACTTTTATTTATAGCCTAACATTATATATAATGAATTTTATAAACCTCGTCTTCCTGACCCACTGCCCCGGGCGCACAAACACCTAGTTACGGCACTGTATACAGCACATGCAGCTGACACAGCTGGGAACCCTTGAACCGGACCGCTTCGTCGCAAGAAACTACCAGAACAGGTAGGCGGGAACGAATCCATCTCCGAGGACCAAAAGGCTACAAAACAAGCGGAACCAAAGGACAACGAACTTAAAATGCACAAGGTGCAATGCAAAACAAAGAACATAAACATTATCCTGGCAAACGTTCAAGGAATAGAACCGAACAACGCACTAAACAAAGTTTCATACCTGACAGGTTTCATGGACGAAACAAGGGCGAACATCGCATGTCTCATAGAAGCACATCTTAAAGAGTGCCAAGGAAACTGCGATAACTGCGAACACTGTATCGATAAGAAAGAATTGCATATCGATGGATTCAACTTACTAAGAGCGGATAGAACAGCGAGACGTAAAGGTGACTGTTATTTACGTACGTGAGAGGCATATGAGAGACTGTAATAAGTAAATCCAACAGCATCGTGGAAACCCTTGCAGTGAAAATAGAGAAAATACTCTGCGGCGATTTTAATTTCCCATTTATAAAATACAAAGAGGTGGGTAGAAATATATTTATACAGCAAGATAAAGGGGGCACAAGAGAGGACCAGGAGCAAGCGAAAATGCTGATGGCTCTCACAAACGAGTTTATGCTGACACAGGAGATAACAGAAAATACCAGGAAAAATAACTGCTTAAATCTGGTATTCACAAATAACACGAACGTGATTGCCGATATAAAAATAACTCCCAACTATTATCTCAGACCACAATATAATCGAGTTATCAACAAATATGCTGGTAACTTTAAAAGACAATACATATACGGAAGAAAGAAGCAAATTTGGGGCTTTTAACCTAAACTCCAAGACCACAAATTGGTAAGAAATCAAACCACACATGGCCTAAATAGAGTGGAGAACAGTTCTAGAGAATAAAACAACAGAGGAAATGCTAACAACCTTGGAAGAAAAGACGTTGAAAATTTTAGAAAAATATGCACCGAAAGCGCAGCCAAAAGGAAAGAGTTACTGGGTAGAAAGGCAAACGAGAAGAATATTCTGCAAAAGAAAGAAAGTAGCGGCTAAGTTAGCTAATTGCGGAGACAACAATGCCAGGAAAGTAATACAAGAAAAAATGGAGAGTATCGATAGGGAAATACAAACCACAATTAAGGGCCATACAGAGACGGAAGAGGAAAAGGCGGTAGAAGCAATAAAGGAACATCCAAAATACTTCTATAGCTATGCGAAAAGGAAAACAAAAACGCGCGCTAACATCGGGCCCTTAAGGAAAGGAAATAAAGAACTAACAGACGATCGAAAAGAAATATCTGAAACATTGAGAACCCAGTATGAATCGGTCTTCAGTGCCCCCAAAAGTGACAAAGCGATACCTGACATAGATACATTCTTCGAAGAGAAATTGCAAAGAGAATGTATAACAGACTTGAAGATGTAGCGAGAGCTATAGGACAAATGAAATCACATTCAGCTGCAGGTCTGGACAAGCGGAACACACTACTGATTAAAAACGGTAAAAATGAAATAGCTACACCCTTATACTGGATATGGAGAAAATTCCTCGACACTGGGGGGGAAATATCGAGCATCTTGAAAAGAGCAAACATTGTCCCTCTCTATAAAGGAGGGGATAGATCTCAAGCAAAGTACTATAGACCAGTGTCATTGACGTCCCACCTCACCAAAATATTTGAGAGAATAGTCAGAGAGAAAATCTATGACTTCTTGGAGACACTAGAAAGATTCAACGAAAATCAGCACGGACTCCGATCAGGAAGATCATGCCTATCACAACTTATAGAGCACTATAACAATATTCTAGATGCACTTGAAGGCAATAGAAACTATGATGTCATATACACGGATTTTTCTAAAGCTTTCGACAAATGCGATCATGGTATAATAGCACATAAAATGAAACATTTGGGGATAACAGGCAAAGTGGGAAAATGGATCTACAACTTCCTCAGAGAACGTCTACAGGTCATCAAAATTCAAGGTGTATCATCATCAGAATCAGAAGTATGCAGCTCAGTACCACAAAGTACAGTACTGGCGCCACTCCTATTCATTATCATGCTAACAGGCATAGACAGTGAAGTAAACAGCAAAAGTATAGTAACATCCTTTGCGGACGATAAAAAGATCAGCAGAAAATTCAGCGATGCAAATAAAGTGGAGACCTTGCAAAGTGACACAAACAAAATATACAAATGCTAAGAAGAAAACAATATGACATTTAACACCGAGAAATTTCAGCTCTTGAGATATGGTAGAAATGAGGAAATTAAACAGACTACATATCATGCACCAAATAGACAGGAAATTTAGAGAAGCACGAAAGCGGTCGACTAGGGAGTAATAATGACCGATAATCCCAAATTTGAGACACAAAATCAGAGAACAATAAACAAATCAAAAAGAGGCGCGGGACAGGTACTAAGAACGTTCAAAAGGAGGGACAAGACAATAATGAATCCCCTGCTGAGAACACTGAGCACATCAAAACTTGAATACTGCTCAGTTTTTACGTCCCCATATAAAAAAGAAGAAATTAATAAACTAGAAGAAGCATAGAGACATTTCAAAGCCAAGATTGATGGCTGCAAAGAACTCAACTACTGAGAAAGACTACGTAAACTAAATCTTTACTACCTGGAAAGAAGAAAAAAGAGGTATACTATAATCTACATATGGAATATGATCGAAAAACTGGTACCAAACCTCAAACAAAACCCAATTACCATTCACTCTATCTAACTGATATTCGACGAATTACTAGTAAAAGATATACTTTCGAACAAGATGGAGCCCCTGCTCACAGAGCACGCCAAACTGTCACAATGAGTGTCACATTCCTTGAGAACGAAACACAGGATTTTATCGAACCTAATATGTGGCCGGCTAGGAGCCCCGATCTTTCACCACTAGATTATGGTGCTTGGAAAGCCCTGAAGTCCAAAGTTTGCATCCCTGGTACCAATATAAGAGGCATAGATCAACTACGCGAAAGAATTCTGCTCGGCTGGGAGAAGGTGTCTGAACGATATATAAATAGGTGTATTGATCAGTGGCGTCCACGTTTGGAGGCCTGCGTTGAACAGGAATTCTCAATTGAAAGGAACAACATGCTAAGGTAAGCATCTATGGAGTTTGGGAGCTCTAGTCCCCTTACTTTTTTTAATATGACAGTTTACCTCTAAGGGGTCACTTTTTTTACCCACCCTGTATATATATATATATTATATACATATATATATATATATACACCTATATAAGGAGAGGAGATAGTGCCAGACAGCGCTATTATTTAATTCGTCCCTTGTGTGTATATATATATATATACATATATATATACTCAGGTAGGGTGATTCAAAAAAATCAAAGTTTTTTTTTTTAATTGTTCAACCTGTATTTTTGTTCCCTATGACAAAAAAGTAGTGTATGCCAAATTTGGTGAATTTTAAATAAAATTTACTATGTGCTACCAGGCGTCAAAGTTTCCCTTTTTTTCAATTTGTTTGTTTTTACAACTTATGATTTTATGTTTAATTGTTTATATTTCAGAATTTTCAATTAATGGGTTATATACTAGTTGGCTTTTAATTGTTTTTTGGAACTCGTAATTTTGATACCAATCAATCGATTATGGAAGCTAGGCATAACTCACCATCACCTAGTTGCTCAGTTGGGAGAAGTTCTACAAGAAAAGAAACTGAAGTATGGCTAATTGGGCAGCCCTCTGCAGTACTAAAAACATCCGTATTACCATCAGAGAAGGAAATGATGGCCCTCTTCATGCACTACAGAAATATTAAAAAGCGAGGCATTAGCGAATCATGCAGCTCCACTGCGGATGATGTGCTAGCAGTTTGGAAAAAAGCAGGAATACCAGCAAAACAAAGAATACATGTAGTAGATAAAATTCAAGGAATACTGAAGGAATGGCAGCTGCTTAAGAAAAACAAAGCAAACAAATTGAAAAGATCACAAAATTTAAATAATAAAGAAGAAAAATGGAAAGATAAACTGGAAAACTTATTTGAGATTGCTCATGAGAATGCTATGCAGCTTATAAAAATAGAAGATGGTAAGAAATTCTTGAAAATGCAACGTGGGAAAGGACGTCATGGAAAAATGGGTACCATTGATAAGGCTGTTGCTAAAAAAGAGCAAAGAGCAGCAGAAAAGCAACAACGTTATGAAAAGAGGAAAGCAGAAGAAGAGATCAAAAGAAAAAAGAATGAAGAGGCTGTCATACTCACCAGTACATCATCAGAATCAGAATCAGAGGAGAGTAAATGTGATGAATCTGGTTTCTGTGCTGCACAACCTTCAACATGGAAAAGTAAGGTTGGCAAACGTAGAAAATTGTTTGATGATAAATTATTAGGAAGTCTTAATGTTACAAAATTGAGTGACAGAAATGCGTCTCTAGTTTTAATGCCAACAATGCAAAGTCTAGGAAAAAATCCAGAAGAGTGCAATGTTAGCTACTCTTCTATTCGTGGAGAGAGGATAAAATATAGAAAGAAAACTGTAGAGAACCTGAAAGAATTCAAGCCAGAGGTGCCCCTAACAATTCACTGGGATGGAAAATTAATTGAAGATATTACAGGAATGCATATTGTTAACCGTCTGCCCGTATTGGTTTCAGGAGAAGGCGTTGATCAACTTCTTGGTGTGCCTAAACTTGATTCAGGTACTGGTCTCCTGACAGAAAATGCTGTGTATCAGACATCGCTTGAATGGGGCATCTGCGAACAAATAAAATGCATGCGTTTCGATACAACGGCAGCCAATACTGGTCCTAGAAATGGTGCAGCTATTCTTCTAGAACAAAAATTCGTCAACGATTTATTGTGGCTGGCATGTCGACACCACATATTTGAAATTATGCTGGAAGCTGTTGTTTCAAAGTCTTTACCACCATCTTCTGCCCAGATATAGTCCTTTTTAAGAAGTTCAGAGAAAAATGGTCAAGCATTAATAAGGAGGACTACGAAACAGCATTATCAGATCCAGATATCTATGAAAATATTCATGACATCAAAGATGACATAATTACATTTGCGGCAAATCAACTAGATACATTCCAACCAAGAGACGATTACCTAGAACTATTGCAGTTAACAATTATTTTTTTGGGAGGTGAACCAAAAGGTGGAATCAAATTCAAACATCCAGCGGGACTTCATCGGGCTAGGTGGATGGCCAAAATTATATATTCATTACAAATTTTTATGTTCAAATCTCAGTTCAAAATTTCAGTAAAAGACAGAAAAGGACTAAAAGACATATGTCTATTTGCTACTCGGTTATATGTAAGGCATGGTTTACAGCTCCTGTGCCATCTTGCGCTCCTCGTCTTGATCTGGAATTATTACAGAATCTTGTAGTGTACAAACAAATAAGTGACACAATTGCATCTGTTGCTATTAAAAAACTGTTAGGTCACCTCTGGTACCTATCAGAAGAACTGGTAGCGTTGGCCTTTTATGATGATGAAGTGCCTACTGAAACAAAAAACACAATGGTAAAGGCCTTGCAAAATACAATAGAAACTCTTCCTGCAAAACGGGCTTTTCTAGATCCTGCACTTATTCCAACGAAGAAATTAGAAGATTTTGTCACATCAAATACTCAAAGATTCTTTACAATAACAGAATTTAGTTCAAAATTTTTACTTAAAGATGCTAAAGAATGGCATAATGATGAAGAGTATAACTCCGCTAAGAAATCTATCAAACAGTGGAAAGTCGTGAATGATATAGCGGAAAGAGGAGTAAAATTAATGGATGAATATAATAAAATACTAACACATGACGAAGATCAAAAACATTTCTTGCTACAAGTAGTGAAAAACTACAGGGCTGTTTACCCTGATAGAAAAAAAGAAACATTGATGAAGTAAGGACAGCTAATGTCTCAAATATCATGCTAGTTTAATTATGCATGCTTGTGGTTATGGTAGGAGTCGTAGGACCTACGGGGAGCTTTCCACATTAAAAAAAAGCAATGCGCCTTGTACTGTACTTCCTGGGTGGTGTAGAAAACTGTACAACAATATTGGAAAAATTTTACAATTTGAGTCGTTCTGTCAATTTTAATTGCTGGTAGCAACCCCTAAAAATTTAAAATTTGCTAAAATATTTTAGGATAGTTGTTTTTATGCTGAAATGAACCATTTAAAGGGTTGAACACATTATATATAAATATATATATATATATATATATATATATATATATATGTATATGTATATATATATATATATATATATATATATATATATATACACCGGGCGAACCAAAAGTAGGTGGACAGTAGGTTGAATAGGGTTTGTGTTATATTATATTATAACTATGGTGTTCATTATAACTATGGTGTTTGTGTTATATTATATTATACGAATTCTGAAATCTATTGGGTTGAAAGCTTATCGTCCATGGCTAATTCATGGCTTATTGGAGGATGACCCAGACAGGCGGCTACAATTTAGTGAGATCATGCTGAACGAAATTGAAGGAAATCCAATAATTTTAGATAACATTGTGTGGACCGATGAGGCTTCTTTCAAATTATTAGTTCATGTTAACCGACATAATTGTGTTTACTGGTATAGTGAGAACATGCATTTAACATTAGAGCAGCAACTAAACCAGCCTGGTGTCACTGTTTGGGGTGGTATTTCAAGTTCTGGTGTTTTAGGACCAATTTTTGTTGATGGAACAGTCACAGGTGATAAGTATCTCGAAATTCTAATGAATGAAGTTGTTCCACACTTACAACAACAGCCTAATTCACATGACCTCTATTTCCAACAAGATGGGGCCCCTCCACATTATTCAAGAGCAGTCCGTGAGTATCTTGATGAAACATTTCCCGAGAAATGGATCGGCCGAAGAGGTCCAATTGAATGGCCTGCACGTTCACCTGACTTTACCCCAATGGATTTTTTATTTTGGGGAGTACTCAAGGACAAAGTTTATAGTCGAAAACCACGAAGTGTTGGTGATTTGAAAAATTACATCAGAGATGCATTTCAAGAAATTAATGCACAAAGAACTTGTGCAAAAATGTTTGTCGAAGTGTGAAAGGTAGACTTCAAAGCTGTGTAAATTGTGATGGACAGCAATTTGAGCACCTGCGTTGATAAAATTTTCAGTGCTTTTGTATTGTATTGGTATAAGTTAATTTTTTTTTTATTTTGTATTATAGTATACAAAAAAATTAAATATAATTGTATATGTATTCTCAAAATAAACGTTATCATTTACTGTCCACCTACTTTTGGTTCACCCAGTATATATATGTCGCGCGTGTACACGGGCCACTTTCCGCTGGCGACTTTTAAGATGAATGCACTTTGGACAATCCAACGAAGGTGGTCCTTGTTCGTTAAGCTCGGCCTTAGCTGTAGAGCATCCGAGTAACAATAATGTGACACAGTTTCTACCAAGATTTTTTCCGAAGGGGTGAATGGAAACACTTCAGTTCTCAATGGGAGTTTTCGTTCACTCAAATGATTTTTTATTATACAAAGTAGATACAGAACGAGGAGCTGAAGGAGGGAAATGAATTTACAGCCTCTTACGATAACCACTGAAAGTCAGACGTTTACAGGGGGAGAGGTTCGACCTCTTTTTCACAAAAAAAGCTCAGGCAGGAATTTAAAGGGAAAGAGGTGCAACCTCTTGTAACAATGGCCCAGGCAGGAATTTAAAGGGAGGAAGGTCGTCCTCCGCGAGTAAGGGGTAAGGCAGGAATGATTTAATTCACAATACAAGAAATAAATAAGTCTAAATTTTGGGGGAGTGCAGTTGAAAGTTAAGCTCCCACTTTAACTGGAGAGCTAAAGAATTCTAATGTTAAGCATTATAATTTAAGCATACAACGAAATTTAGAAAGATAAAAAATTTAACCAAAAAAAATACTATTTTTTGTAAGGTATACACTTTTGGATGGCGACATAATGTCGTGGTGGCGATGTGTACCGAGTACATTAAGTACACTAATAACATCATATTAAATTATTGCTGTTAATTACAATTTTAGCAGATTGTTAATTGACATATCTGATACTGAAATAATCTAAATAGGTGTACAATTTATATAACTATTTTTTGTAAGGTATACACTTTTGGATGGCGACATAATGTCGTGGTGGCGATGTGTACCGAGTACATTAAGTACACTAATAACATCATATTAAATTATTGCTGTTAATTACAATTTTAGCAGATTGTTAATTGACATATCTGATACTGAAATAATCTAAATAGGTGTACAATTTATATAATGAAGGAGAGTTCTCCGTTGTTCTATAATTTAAAGAGGATTAACAACAATGTTATATATTTATAGTTAACAATAATTACGCCAAATTATGTAAAATATTATTAGAAGAATGGTTGGTTATCATAGTTTGAAAGCCTAAAAGCCAGCTATGATGAAAACGGGGGAAAAATATAGTGTACTTTCCTTTGAAAGTACACGGACATTTATGATAACGTAACACATAAGTAACAGAATTTAAATAACAATTAGGTAGAACTAGTAAGTACAAGTAATGAGAACGTGGATGACTATGTGACGTAAGCAGATAACAAACCAGTGGCCTGGCATGGAAACAATACAGTATTTTATAATAACATAGCATAACATAGCATCTTAACGTTATAAATTGGTAGTAGAAGCAAGAGAGAAGAGTTCGAATTGAGAGGCTCGCTTTTGGCGACGTCATCGGAATTCGAACATTCATATCAGCATTAACGAATATCTTGCGGGAGGTGAAATAATTAAAAAAGTAAAAAGCATACATGTGGACGTATTTACATGTACGTAATCATGATCATCAAAGGACATGTACGACTGCACAAAGTATTGTACACATATCGGTTGTCACACAATAGGTTGGTTGCGTAATATAGACACGAGTACACATGGACTGATAGGTTGATAGGGCATAAGTAGACAATAGGTAGATGAATGAATAAGTAATAAAATTGATAAAGGATAGCGGTCAAGAAAGAACATGGATGTATGAATGAGTATGGTCGAATAATATTTATATTGTATAACACCAGACAGGGCACAACACATAAATAATGACTTATAAGGAGTGAAGTTTTTATTATCATTAAAGAATTTACCATACATTGAATACGAAAGATATCCACATACTAAACACGTGATTCAGTATTCAAGGTATGAAAACGTGAAGGAAATTAAGTTACTTTATTATGTCATAGTGATTTACTTTGTACATACAGTGTAAGTCATTATTGGGAGAAATTAAAGGAGGAATTAGAGAGAGACAGTTAAGGGACATTCGCTTCTCACAGCGAACTTCTAATGGCACAAACATGGATACTGCTCAACCATAGAAATGGTAGGTCGCATGGTTGTGTCACTGCTCCCTCCTATGCAAAAGGATGTGATGGTGGGGTAAAAGTTTACTTACAGTATATTAAAAAATAAAACAGTGACAATTTCGGGATGGACTAATCAATGCAATTTAGTGGGAAGAGTGATAATTATATTAATGAAATAAAAAGAAATCAAGGGAAAAATTTTATAATTACAACAGGTGAATTAAAAAGGTTGAGGTCTGATTACTAGGATTGTAGCGGAAACACTAGATCAACAAGGCACGATAACGTCCGAAGTTATCACCTTTAAAAAAAATTATAAGTATGATCAATTGTGGCAATCATACTACATAAACAATCTTATAAACTAATGAACCATCTAAGTTATTACTGGCATTTCGACCTAACTATTTCAGTTAAAGTTCCAATTAAAGGATCGAATCTAATTTAAGTTAAATTTTTTTTTAAGTTTGCCCAACGTTATAGTAACAAGATTACCTACTGAACCGTAATAAATTCGGAAGGATTACCTGGATTAAGATTATTTTAGGGGAAAAAGATACATACATAATAAATAATAGGTAAAAGAAAAATTCAAATTTTAAGGTCCAGGAATTTTCAATTCATATAACTATTTAAAGTGGAATTTAATCCGTCAAAACTGACAGAGATAAGAATTTCCGAAGTTATCATGATCGTACAGTTAATAAACTAATCTTATTCACTATGGTAGGTAAAAAATCGAAGTAAATTTTATTGGTGGATGGAGTCTTCAACGGTGGGAGAACGGTCGCAGAATGTAAACTTATTGCAAGTGCAAATAAGTTGGTATAATCCAAAAATTTATTTAAGGAAAAGTAAAATTAATTTAGTGGAAACATTAAAATTTATTTAGTTACAGTTTTAGATACATAGATGTTGTTAACCATTAATAATATACAGGGAGAAGAAAGATAGAATTTCGTAATGGACGATGTATAGACCTGGGGTCACGTGTGTATTGATGTGCACTAGGTACGGAGTGCAAGTGGTTGGTGATTTGCTCAAAATTTGGAAAAGGAATTTATATTAGGTCATCCCATAAGTAATGCGGCATTTGAAAAAAAAAAAATTTCCATGTTTATCATTATTTTACGGATAGAAATAATCGAAAGCAGGTTTATTTTTATACTAGCCTAGTCTACTAAACTCGAAGCCTAGGTACCTGTATGGCTTAGCCTAACCCAAGGCTTACATTTTGACATACCTAGTCGTCATTTTCTGAGCTTTTAATTTTGTATTATTATTGTTAATTTAATGTGCCCTTATCGTTAAATGATGAATATTATGGAAGTGTCAAAAGAGCACATTCGCAACGTTATGCTTTGGGAGTTTAGAAAAGGCAACAATGCTAAGTTAACAGCAGAAGGTTTGTGTCAAGTATACGGTGAAGGAACAATTAGTGTGAGCCAGTGCCAAAGATGGTTTCAGAATTTTCGCTCGGGAAACGTTAGTCTCAAAGATGAACCCCTTTCAGGACGACCAGTGGAATTTTATCAAGATCTTTTAAAAATAACAGTGGAAGAAAATCCGATTGTAACTGTTGAAGAATTGGCTGAAAAACTGCATTCAACTCATTCCACTGTGCATCGTCATTTAAAGGAGATAGGCAAGGTTTCATGATTGGGGCAATGGGTTCCTCACGACCTGTCAGAGGTACACTTGCAACAAAGAATCAACATTTGTTCATCTCTCCTTTCTCGGCTAAAAAGTGAACCATTTTTGAGTAGGATTGTTACAGGAGACGAAAAGTGGGTTCTGTACAACAATATTAAACGTTCTAGACAATGGATTAGTCCTGGGGAAAAACCAATACCACAGCCGAAACAGGGGCTTCATCCACGGAAGATTCTCTTGTGCGTTTGGTGGGATATGAATGGCATAATCCATTTTGAACTTCTTAACCCAAATCAGACTATCACCAAAGAGGTTTACTGTGCTCAGTTGGACCGTTTAAATGCAGCACTTGAAGAAAAAAGGCCAGCATTAATCAATAGAAGAAGAGTGCTCTTTCATCAAGACAACGCACGACCTCATATCGCAAGAGATACCATACAAAAGCTTAATAATTTCGATTGGGAACTAATGAGCCATCCTCCATACTCACCCGACTTAGCCCCATCAGACTACTATCTTTTTAGGAGTTTAGCGAATCACCTGAAGGGAATGAAGATGTCAACAACAGAAGTCGAAACAACCTTAAAGAACTTTTTTAAATCAAAGTCAAACGATTTTTACAAACATGGTATTGAAAAGTTAGTAGAAAGATGGAGACTAGTGGTAGAAACTGGTGGAAATTATATTACTTATTAAATTAATAAATAAATATTTATTTAAATATAAATAACTTCAAAGAGTTGTTTGATTTCTATCCGTAAAATAATGATAAAAATGGAAAAAAAAAATTAAAAAATGCCGCATTACTTATGGGATGACCTAATAGTTGAAGTTATATGTACAGTAATTGCGTAGACGTATGTATAAATATGGGTAATAAGCGCGGATAGCTGAGTGGGTATGTACAGTAGTGTGTAGAATATGAAAGTAATTGGTTCATCCCGTGAAGAACTAAATCTTTAGTGGTCAGTGGTGAATTATGAAATTTTGAAGGACGGATTAGGTTAGAGGTTGGTTAAAATAACTTAAATAAGGCAACAGGCAAGATTATATACTGTAAGCAGCAATTAAAATTAAATGAATTCAAATAATCCATAGTAAATATGAAACAGTTACCTATGCAATTAAATATAATTTATTGGGGTAGCCAATGATTTTCGAATAAGGTTTGTATGATAAAAATAGGATATGAAGTGATTTTCCTTTTCAATAGTATGCCAATGATTACAAGAGTGTTTCAGAGTGTAGGTGAGTGGAATTGGGTGAAAGTGTAATCAGTGTCCGTAGATTTTTTGTAGTATTTAAGCGTACGAGTTTCAATGAAAAGTAACTTGAGGTACGGAAGGAAAGTGAATTCGAATGTGTGTCAAAATTGGCTATACTTTTGGTTGGTACCTTAACAAATGGTATAATAACAATTTAATGACAATTACTCAAGATTAATTGAATAAAAAAAAATCAAGCATAAAAAGTTGAAAATAGAATTCAATTATGAACTATACTGAACTGAACAGATGGTTATAGGTTCAGTATAATTAAGAATAAATTAAGAATAATAACAAAAACCAACTTAACCTAAATTTAGGGTATATTCGGTCATACTGGTAAATTTCACGAACATACGGAGCAAGATAAATTAGGCGCGTGGTCAGGTTGTCATGCGATCGGGTATGTTGGTCATGCGGTTAAAGGGACTCGCAACATGCCGGGAAGCAGTGGACTGACCATGCGATCCTTGCTCACACAAAGAGAAGGTGGTGTATCGGGATTAAGAAGAATGGCTTTTACTGGTTTCAGAATAGGGTCCAGGAAGAGCCAAAGGGAAAGATCCGCAAAATAGGAGGCAACAAGGGCGAAAACATGAATTTGCGGAAGAAAAATGAGAATGACGGATAGAACGATCATATTATGGTACTGAGGGATATTCCGCGCTTGCCCCTCCGTGCGTACAACTTCCGATGGTGGAGTAGGTTCGGGTTCGCTCCCGGCACCTATGGGCTTAGCCTCGGAATTGGGTGGAAAACCCTCTACCTTTGAAAACAGAATCAAGTCATCTTCCTTAAATAGGGATTCAATCGAAATGACCAAATCGGAACTCAAAGGAGATGATTCTTCAAATTATTTGGAATAGCCGAAACACTGGGAACTTCAAGTTCCGGCCTAACTGTAACTGAAGGGAGTGACTCGCTATCGATGGAGTCACAGGGGTCTACTGTGAAGACATTCGAGTCTTCATACTCAAAATTACCAAAAGTATGTTGCTTCCTAGTTCCTCGTTCGGCGTAACTGGAACGGAACGATTGACGATTAATGAAAAATCTTCTCCATCTAGTAGCAGTTCCTTTTTGTTTTGAACTGGTTCCAGGGAGTCATTTGGGCTCTCTGAAACAATTCTTTCACCCTCAGTCGAAAAGAGCGAAGAGTAGGGGTGACAAACATACTCGAAAGGTGGGTTCTCTCCTCGAATTAGGCCTGCTTCTCTATCGGCCACATAAAAATCGTGCGTAATAAAGAAATTCTACCCCAGGAGTAAATCTCCATCCCAGTATACTCCAGATACGACCACAAATGGGGTCAGATAAGGGACTGAATCAAACTCGATAGAAAGAATAATTTCTCCGGTACTGTATTCTTCCCAACCATCATCAATGCAGGTCAGACGAGAATGAAAATCGAATTTTCCCGTAGCCCTCTTGAGTAACTTCTTGTATACGTGTTGTTAAATGTAATTCGCCTGACAACAGTCTTCAACAAGATCCAAAACTGCTTGTTTGTTGCCAGAAGTTTTCATGAAAATTTGTGAGCTCTCGTCAAAAAGCACCATTTCATGAGCCCAAGAAGGCGTCTCCGAAACATGGGAACATGCTTCTTCTGCGTTATCGATGGTTTCGCGCGAGGTTGGGGTATTGGGAGAAAAAAATTTGGAACATTCCAATCTGGGGAATTGGATGACCAACTGGGGAGACATGATGTCTGAAATTGACAATACGTCTTTACGTGAGCACTTTGCTCTTTAGGAAAAGATTGCTTGCCACACTGCTCAGAACGCAAATTTACGGAGTTTAACAAGAAGTCATTGGAACATGATCGATTCGTTACTAGACTGTTACTGTCCTCGTAAACATCACAATGATTATCAAAATCATTACCAACATTCGTAAAAACTGACTCGCCTACAGGACCTTGCGGGGCATCTTCCCCAACTGCTACTGAAGCAGAAAAAGCATCATCTGAAACAAGATGACGGTCATCATGACCAAAAAATTTAAAAAGAGGGTCATCTTTATGACCCCTTAAACGAGGCGGCATGGCCGATTGGCCGTTGGCCGAAGTAAACTCAAAACAATTAGGGTCCGTCCAGTGGAGAAAAGTTATCAGAAACATGGTCATCCTGACCATTTAAAACAATATTAGTAATAAGATTCGCATCTTCCTTAGGACATACATGGATATCTGATCCACCTGAATCAAAAACAACATCAGTTACAAAATTCGCGTCCTCTTTGGGACATGTATGGATATATGATCCATCTAAACCAAAAACAAGGTCTTCTTGACCAAAGTTCACTGGATGAACTATATCAATTGAACTAACCGAACCAGTTGAATCAATGTCCGAATGACTAAAATTACTGACAATTTGAGGAACAGTGTCTAAGTCATCGTACAAGTCATGGCCATCGGGACCAACATGGTTGTCCTGACCATGGTGAAAATAAAATAAATTCTGATTTCCAACATCAGGTACAGAGCAATCATCCAAGTAGTCTGAATTCACATCTAATAAAGGATTGGTCACATCTCCATCTACAATTATAGGCCCATTAGCTTAACGTCAATTGTCAGTAAACTTTTGGAATCCGTAGTTAGGGATCGTATCATCGATCACTTAGAAAGTAGAGATTTGATTAATAGTAGTCAGCATGGGTTTCGACGCCATAGGTCTTGTTTAACTAATTTGTTAGAATTTTATAATGAAATAGTGCGCGAATACGATAGGCATAGAGCAGCTGACGTTATTTATTTAGATTTTAAAAAGGCGTTCGATACAGTTCCGCATAGGAGACTAATTGCGAAGGTCAAAGCGCACGGTATACGCGGTCAGGTAGCTAACTGGTTAGAAGAATGGCTTCGTGCTAGGAGGCAGAGGGTCGTAGTTAATGGTAGTGAATCGGGGTGGTTAGATGTAGGTAGCGGTGTCCCACAGGGTTCAGTGTTAGGCCCACTGCTATTCGTAATTTACATTAACGACATAGTTATAGGATTTTCTAGTAACATGTCAAAATTCGCGGATGATACTAAAATAGGCGGTAAGGTTGTTAACGAGGACGATAGAAATAGGATCCAAGACGATGTAAATAGGATTATGGAGTGGACAGATAAGTGGCAGATGCAATTTAACGTAGAGAAATGTAAAGTTCTGCATATAGGTTCTCGCAACAATAATTACACGTACACGATGGATGATAGGGAGTTAGCGAGCGTTGACGAGGAAGTAGATTTAGGCGTACGCGTATCTAAGGATTTAAAGGTTAGGAACCAGTGCCTGGAGTCTTGCGCAAAAGCTAATAGGATGTTAGGCTTCATAGCGCGTAATTTCGAATTTAAATCGAAGGATATTATATTGCCCCTTTACAAGTCCCTAGTCAGGCCTCATTTAGAATATGCAGTTCAGTTTTGGTGCCCGTACTTGCGTGAGGATATTGATAGGTTAGAAAGGGTTCAGCGTCAGTGCCACGAAACTTATTCCGTCATTGCGCAACAAGCCTTATGAAGATAGGATTAAAGAGCTAGACCTGTATTCACTCGAAACTAGGAGATTAAGGGGGGAGCTTATTGAAGTTTTCAAAATCGTTAATAACATCGATAACGTAAATTTTGACAAATTGTTCACTTTCGATAATAGTAATACTCGTAATAACGGATTTAAGTTGCGTGTCAGACGTTTCATTACTAATATTGCTAAACGTCTTTACGTTTAAAGTAATTGATAAATGGAATAATCTTCCCGCGTCAGTCGTTCATTCTACCAGTGTTAATATGTTTAAGAACTGTCTTGACAGACATTTTAAAAGTATTAACGTTTTTTTAGTATAAAAAAACAAAGTTAGCAACAGGAGCTCTGGTGGTGGTGCTCGAGGATGAGTCTGTTGACGATGAATGCCAGCTTGTGACATGCCAGCGTGTGATGCCAGCAATAAAAAAAAATAAAATAAAAAAAATAATAGACTAACACGAACGTAGATGTAGCTCGTAGCGTAAACTAACCCACTTTTTGTTTAACTTTACCTACTTTTTTTTACTTTGCATGTCTGTAACTCTCTTTTCTTGCATGTTTGTAGTTTGCACGGTGTGACTGTGAGTTAAGACTGTGTTTGCATGGTTTGTAAGCCTTCTTATTTTACTTCTTTTCATCTTTCACCCCTCTCCTATTCTCTCCGACTATTTTTCTGACTTGTCGGCAGTGGCCGGCGGATGATGATGGTGAGTCTTTTTTTCTCTTTTTCTGAATGAATGTTAACCCACGAATGATAGGTGTTGCTCCTTACTTAACCCCTTATTCTCTTCTCTTCTCTTAACCCCCTACAATTTCCTTTCTCTCGGGCTAACCATAGAGTGGATCTTACGGTCTTTGTTAGCCTTAGCTTCTGTAGATCTGTAGATTATAGGATGCGTCAGCCAGACTCTGTACTGAACGGACGCATTTCCTGAGCTCTCTGATATTGCATCTACTTTTACATATTGCTAAGATTTTACTTTTGGAAAGTTTTGAATTTTATATACTTGCGTTTATATTCACGTTGTTATAGTTAAGTAGTTGAATATTAGTGAGTTTTAGGGATTTAGAAGGTTTCATAGCGTGCCGGCTTAATTTAACTTAAACTTGTGACGGTTATAAACTAATTTTTAACTGCGTGATGCCGTCGCAGAAAGCGTCGTGTGTTAGGTGTAGGGCAAACCGGTGGTATTCGGAATTTAAAGATTATAACGGCGGTCCTATGGCGATTACCGAGAGATCAGTTTGTGGACAATCTCTAGGAGCGCTCCACTTTTCAATATTAAACATACACTCATAAAACATATACCATTTGAAAGCTCACATTTTTCTGAGTCTACAAATGTAGTAATCCAAAAGTATCAATAGAAAATGAAAGATTATAGAAAAAATTACAAGTTACATTTTTATAATGAATATTTCCTGTTTTGGCTATAATGTACTTTTTTTCATAAAATATTTTTCCTGATTGGGCTATTTTTTCGCTACTCTGCGACTTAATTAGTTGGTTGGATTCTGTTCTGTCTATTTTTTTTTTTTAATTGGATTCAGTTTGGTCGTGTTTGTGATAGAATTATGACGTGCTGTTTGTGTGGTTTCTGACTTTGAGAATTTGAATCGTCATGTGCCCTAGAGGAAGAGAAAGCATTGGATGTTTTTATCTTTTCAATATTAAACATACACTCATAAAACATATACCATTTGAAAGCTCACATTTTTCTGAGTCTAAAAATGTAGTAATCCAAAAGTATCAATAGCAAATAAAAAGTAACTAGGTTTAAATGTTTGACGCGTGACGTAATTAATTACATTATAAAGGTTGGCTAAGTTATAAATCTTCAGTCTGTGTTGTAAGATGGTATTTTCGGTAATTGTTACGCTAACCTAACCTAACACGAATATGTTATTACATTATCATTTGTATAATTTAGGTCTCGGGGGTACGGGGCCTGAGCCCCCGTAAAGATCACGCATCACAAATTGATCCGTATAGGGTTTTATATATAAACCTAGTTACTTTTTATTTGCTATTGATACTTTTGGATTACTACATTTTTAGACTCAGAAAAATGTGAGCTTTCAAATGGTATATGTTTTATGAGTGTATGTTTAATATTGAAAAATGGAGCGCTCCTAGAGATTTACCCACTTTGTTTCTTTTGCGAGTTAATGGAGGAAATAGTTGACATAAAACGCAGTGTACGTGAGGTAACAGAAAGACTTGCAACGCTTCATGAGGGCAGGGGTAGGGCTACGGTTGACGAAAGCCGAACCAATACTAACGTTGAAGACGTTAGTAATTTGAAGGGTGAGGTGCGTAACCTAGTTTCTAGTTTAGGTAGCTCGTCGGGAAGGTTGGATAGAGTTGAGAAGGGTTAAGTTGGTCCGAGAGTAGTAGATGGGGAGGGATTTAGAGAAGTTAAGGGTGGAGCTAGGCCGCGTACGTTAGGTGATAGGAATCCCACCCTATCGAGGTTTCGAACCCTTTCGCCCATTTGGAAAGGGACGTGAATGAGGGGAAACTATTTTAATTGGGACTCTTTAGTGCGCCACATGGACAAAGATTCGTGAACGGCATCCAACCAAGAGGAAGAGGGTCTGTCTCCCAGGGGCCAGGGTTGACAGAGTTAAGACGAAGTGGATAGGATTGACGTTGCTCCTCACTCGATGTTGGTGACGATGGTAGGAGGCAACGACTCGTATAGGCCCGATACGAGAGTGCCTGACCTTTTGGAGAGATATAGGGGTTAATTAGGTCCCTGAAGGCGAGGTCAGATAGGTCTTTAGTTCTAGGTATTACCCTAGGCACGGGTTGGGTCTTAGATTACGTCAAAAACAATATTTTTAATAATAAATTAGAAGAATTTGTGCTGAGGAAAATGTACCCTTCGTAAAGCTGTGGTCCGAATTCAGTGATCCTAGCCTTTTTATAAAAGATGGGGTGCATTTTAATGAAATAGGTAATGCTAGGCTAGGTAGGTTAATAGACGAAAACGTGCGAAAGCTGTATAGGTCGAAGCCTTCTTTAAACGTTGTGGGTCCGGGGAACGCGGGCCCGACGTGAAAAATAGTTTAAAACGCGGGCCCGTGGTAAAAAATAACTTAAAAGTCTTTTATTGTAACGCGCGTAGTAATAAAAAACGAATTTAAGGCGATAATTATTCCGGCAACTACGATATAGTTGCTATCACTGAAACGTGGTTAAATACCGTGACTCGGGACTTGTTGGGAACTTGATATACCGGGTTTTAAACTCTTACTAATGATAGGTTACATAGGTTTGGTGGCGGCGTTTTGCTGTACATTCGTAATTCCCTTAGGGCTACGAGGTTAAGATAGATTTTCCGGCACAATTAATGCGATATGCGTTGAAGTTAGGGCGCGTAGTATTAGTTTTAATTTTTTTGTTTATAGACCTCCCGTTCAACCCTTCGACACCGATACTAGATTTTACTCACTTCTTGGTAACTTTTTGACAATCGGAATAGTATAATTGTCGGAGACTTTAACTGCCCTAATGTTAATTACAGACTTTTACTGGTAATGAGGAGGGTTTGAGATTGATTGAGTTCATGGAGGATAATTTTTTACGACAGATAATTACCGAACCAACGCGCGGTGACAATATTTTAGATTTGTGATGACGAACGGCGAAAATATAGTCGATACTTTAGAAGTAGGCGAGAGTTTAGGATGTATGATCATCAAATTCTTAGGTTTAAGTTATCGATAGAAAACACTAAGGATAGTAACGTAATAGAAGTCCCTGATTTTCGTAGCTAATTTTGATAGTTTTGCGGATAGGATGATACTGTGGACTGGGATAACTTATTTATGGGTAATGACACAAATTTGCATTAGGAGGCGTTTAAAGAAAGTTTTATGAATATTGAAAGGGAGTTTATTCCTCGTAGGCCAAGCGCGCTAGAAATCATGGTAGGCCCAAGTGGTGGACTAGGGAAATAGGCAGTTCATAAACGAGCGTAACAGAGCGTATAGACTTAATAAGCGCAATGGCACGGCAGCTAACTTTAATAGATATATCGAGCTTAGACGTCAGGTTAAAAGATCAGTTAGGAATGCTAAGCGTAATTTAGAGATACTTATAGCTGCGGATAGTAAACATAATCCAAAAAAGTTTTTTGAATAAGTCAATAATCGTAAGCCGATAAAAGATAACTAGGCCCTCTAGTGGATGTTAACGGCGCTTGGCTTCTGACGCTCAGGCGATGGCGGGTATTTTCAATAACTTTTTTGCGACAGTTTTTACCGTAGAAGACGTAAATAATGTCCCCGACGTGGACGATATCGTTCCATTTAGTAGCGAGATATTTTGGATGAAATAACTGTTTACGAGGTGAGATTGCGCATTATATCGATAGGCTAAAAGTTAGCAAGGCTCCTGGCCAGACGCTTTTTATCCCAGACATTTGAAAGATTTGAAAGACGTTACGTAGGCCCCTTAACGAAGATTTTTAATCAGTCACTCGAAACGGGGATTATTCCTGAAGACTTCAAATTAGCTAACGTCACGCTATTTTTAAAAAAGGCGACCGCACAGTACTAGTAATTATAGGCCCATTAGCTTAACGTCAATTGTCGGTAAACTTTTGGAATCCGTAGTTAGGGATCGTATCATCGATCACTTAGAAAGTAGATTTGATTAATAGTAGTCAGCATGGGTTTCGACGCCATAGATCTTGTTTAACTAATTTGTTAGAATTTTATAACGAAATAGTGCGCGAATACGATAGGCATAGAGCGGCTGACGTTATTTATTTAGATTTTAAAAGGCGTTCGATACAGTTCCGCATAGAAGATTAATTGCGAAGGTTAAAGCGCACGGTATACGCGGTCAGGTAGCTAACTGGTTAGAGGAATGGCTTCGTGCTAGGAGACAGAGGGTCGTTGTTAATGGTAGTGAATCGGGTGGTTGGATGTAGGTAGCGGTGTCCCACAGGGTTCAGTGTTAGGCCCATTGCTATTCGTAATTTACATTAACGACATAGATGTAGGATTGACTAGTAACGTGTCAAAATTCGCGACGATACTAAAATAGGCGGTAAGGTTGTTAACGAGGACGATAGAAAAGGCTCCAAGACGATGTAAATAGGATTATGGAGTGGACGGATAAGTGGCAGATGCAATTTAACGTAGACAAATGTAAAGTTTTGCATGTAGGTTTTCTCGTAACAATAATTACACGTACACGATGGATGATAGAGAGTTAGCGAGCGTTGACGAGGAAGTAGATTTAGGCGTACGCGTATCTAAGGATTTAAAAGTTAGGAACCAGTGCCTGGAGTCTTGCGCAAAAGCTAATAGGATGTTAGGCTTCATAGCGCGTAATTTCGAATTTAAATCGAAGGATATTATATTGCCCCTTTACAAGTCCCTAGTCAGGCCTCATTTAGAATATGCCGTTCAGTTTTGGTGCCCGTATTTGCGTGAGGATATTGATAGGTTAGAAAGGGTTCAGCGTCGTGCCACGAAACTAATTCCGTCATGGTGCAACAAGCCTTATGAAATAGGATTAAAGAGTTAGACTTGCATTCACTCGAAACTAGGAGATTAAGGGGGGAGCTTATTGAAGTTTTCAAAATCGTTAATAACATCGATAACGTAAATTTTGACAAACTGTTCACTTTCGATAATAGCAATACTCTAATAACGGATTTAAGTTGCGTGGCAGACGTTTCATTACTAATATCGCTAAAAACTTCTTTACGTTTAAAGTAATTGATAAATGGAATAATCTTCCCGCGCCCGTCGTTCACTCTACCAGCGTTAATATGTTTAAGAACCGTCTAGATAGGCATTTTAAAAATATTAACGTTGTTTAAAATAAAAAAAAATCAATTAGCAACAGGAGCTCTGCTGGTGGTGGTCGAGGATGAGTCGTTGACGATAATGCCAGCTTGTGACATGCCAGCGGTGATATGCCAGCAAAAAATTAATAAAAAAAAAAATTAGACTAATACGAACGTAGATGTAGCTCGTAGAGTAAACTAACCCACTTTTGTTTAACTTTACCTACTTTTTTTTTCTTTTCTTATCCTCACCTTACTTGCATGTCTGTAACTCTCTTTGCTTGCATGTCTGTAGTTTGCATGGTATGACGTGAGTTAAGACTGTGTTTGCATGGTTTGTAAGCGTTCTTATTTTACTTCTTTCATCTTTCACCCCTTTCCTATTTCTCCGACTATTTTTCTGACTTGTCGGCAGTGGCCGGCGGATGATGATGGTGAGTCTTTTTTTCTTTTTCTGAATGAATGTTAACCCATGAGTGATAGGTGTTGCTACTTACTTAACCCCTTATTTTCTTCTCTTAACCCCCTACTCTTTCCTTTCTCTCGGGCTAACCTTAGAGTGGATCTTAGGGTCTTTGTTAGCTTAGCTTCTGTAGATCTGTAGATTAACATAGGTATTACATTTACTTTCAACAAAACTTTCATCAGAAAGTCTTTCAACGAAAGTTTCATTATAAAGACTTTCAACAGAAGTACCTTTAAATTATATAAATCAACAATTTCATTGTTGTCGTTACTGTTTTCAACATTAGCATCACAAACACTGTCACAAGATGCATCACAAAAATCATCCTCAGGAGAGGCTGTGAGTTCTAGCCTCGAAGGAAATTCATTTGAAGAACAAGCCGAAACAAACTGTTCAGAGACAACTGAGTTAGAGAAAATAGTTGGGTCAGGATTACCCAAATTTTCTAAGGGTGACGTTTCATCGTCAAAAGAAAGGTCCTGCTCGGGTGCATTGTACCAGAGAAGGGAATAGTGTCTTTTGTCCCATTTATCGACGAAGCATCGAGCCGAAAATTCGAAATAGAATCCGTTGGGTCGTAGGGATTCTGGGCCAATAACTAAATCATAACCGGGACAATATTCCGAAGGGACTAACGAGAAACCTTTACAGACAAGACACTTACGAAACTACATGGCAAGTATAGGTCCCGCAAGGACGGGAATAAGGTTACCATCGGAATCCCGAATGTGTGGAACGGATGGCGGCCCTTTAAAGAGAGGACACAGCAATTTATCCGCTATAGACGCAGAAACAAGACTACACGAACATTTAAGATCAAAACGACCTAAAAGGGTCTCCTTTGGGCAAAGGAGTTTGAAATCGATTTCGGGAATAAAATAATAACTTTTTGGAGATTCTGAATGTACAGAACTCAAAGAGGAAGTAGATTGGGAAGGTGGAGCAGAATCAGGTACATTCAACGCCTTTCTACCCAGACCAGAAGGGTCAGCGGAATCACTCCGATTATCTACAGAAACATTATAGGGAGATGCGTTTTTGCGCAACACTGAAGGATGGTGACATGACTCATGAACAAGGGAATGAAGGAAAATCCATAACTGGCGTGTGCTGCTGTCTTTTATACTTTTAACGTCAACTAACCATTTGATGGATCCCTGCCGGTTACAATACTCTGTGATTTCATGCAGACCTTTATATATATCATACCAATTACGTTTAAATTCTACCCAAGAGAAATGATATACTAGTCCATTTGACCAATTAATAAGAAAAGTACGGACGCGCGCGGCGTCACCGGAATTTGGGTCACAAGTATCAAAAGCAAAACCGATTTTATCAGCATCCGAAGCCTGACAACCCCTAAACGAATCGTCAGTTTTACCGAACCACTCCTTAATTAATTAAGGCGGGGTTCTACAAATTTATTATTGACGCGACCACGAAAATGAGGGACATCAATTGTACGTTTCAGTATTGAAGAGGGAGTTACAAGTTCAACATTAGTGTACTTCACGGGGGTAATGGTTTGGACATCGTTAATCATAACACGTGTCGTTGTCACGAAAGTGTGTGTAAAACAAAAATAACATGTAAGAGACAAGAAATGAGAAAAAATGGAACAAATTCTAAGTATTTTGAATAAAATTAATTGAAGAAAAAAATGAGATAAACAATGAAACAAAATTTTTTTTTTTTTACATAGTTACGAGATAACGTAGGAGAACAAAAATGAGCGTCTCTGCGTTAAATCCGGAAGCAGCGATCGACGAGTAATTTTTGAATCTCCCAACACTGAAGTCTCGTTGGCAAGGTTCGAAAATCAGTCAGACGAACTCAAAATCACACTAGAAAAAAGGGATACAGTATAACAACAATAAACATAAATTTTCACTAAAATGAATGAAAAAAGTTTAAATTGAAAAAAATAAAAAATAAAAAAACCTAACCGGGTACTAGTAAAAAAAATGTGTTATGGATTTATATATCAGTATTATGACTGATCGCATCCATTTCCCACAAAAAAGTCTAAAATTATATTAATTAATATCCTAATCTAAAAATGCAGATAATTTTTATAAAAAGAATTTAAAATTCAAATTTATAATTTTTGGGGAAAAATAAATCGCGAATGCGTGAATCAATGATTGAACGTCTAATTTGTACTATATTACGTATTACACTATCGAACAGTTAATTTAAATCACGAAAATTAATTAAGAAAATGATTAAGTGTTTAAAGTCACTTCACTGGTTCACACTTAAAAGGAAAAAAAAATAAGTGAATTAAAACTACTAAAATTAATTAAAGAAAATAATAATTAAGAAAATTATTTAAAAGTAGTAGTTAATAATTAGCTGAAGTCAGCTGATGCTTTCTCTAGACTCTGAAGGTCACCCGCAGTTGCAACGACAGAGCACACAAACGTTGAAGGAAGATCGTCGACGGGAAGACGGTCGAACGGTTGATTGGAGAAAAATACGAACAATGATTCAAAAGTTGATTGAAGATTACAAATCAAAGAGAAGTTCTTCAAGGGAAATTCTTGTAGTAAATTTATATGGTTGATTGTAGAGAGAATTACAAGGAAGAAATTTCCAAGTAAAAGAAAGTTGATTGAAGGTCAGCGATGAATTGAATCAAAATGAGGTTGCAGATGGTGGGGGTTCAAGTTGAAGAGGTTGAAGTCGACGTCGAAAGGGTGAATAAATAAATTCCATGAAGTGTTTCAAAAATTTTTCAAAGTATGGACATCCATTGATGAACGACGGTTTTTTCGGTGGGAGACTAAAATGTCTCGGTCTCGATGGAAAACTAAAATGTCACGGTGGGACCTCCAAATGTCGCGCGTGTGCGCGGGCCACTGCCCGCTGGCGACTTTTAAGATGAATACACTTTGTACAATCCAACGAAGGTGGTCCTTGTTGGTTAAGCTCGGCCATAGCCGTAGAGCATCCGAGTAACAATAATGTGGCACAGTTTCTACCAAGATTTTTTCCGAAGGGGTGAATGGAAACACTTCAGTTCTCAGTGGGAGTTTTCGTTCACTCAAATGATTTTTTATTACACAAAGTAGATACAGAACGAGGAGCTGAAGGAGGGAAATGAATTTACAGCATCTTACGATAACCACTGCAACTCAGAAGTTTACAGGGGGAGAGGTTCGACCTCTTTTTCACAAAAAAAGCTCAGGCAGGAATTTAAAGGGAAAGAGGTGCAACCTCTTGTAACAATGGCCCAGGCAGGAATTTAAAGGGAGGAAGGTCGTCCTCCGCGAGTAAGGGGTAAGGCAGGAATGATTTAATTCACAATACAAGAAATAAATGTCTAAATTTTGGGGGAGTGCAGTTGAAAGTTAAGCTCCCACTTTAACTGGAGAGCTAAAGAATTCTAATGTTAAGCATAATTTAAGCATACAACGAAATTTAGAAAGATAAAAAATTTAACCAAAAAATACTAATTTTTTTGTAAGGTATACACTTTTGGATGGCGACATAATGTCGGAGTGCCGATATGTGCCGCGTACATTAAGTACACTAATAACATCATATTAAATTATTGCTGTTAATTACAATTTTAGCAGATTCTGAATTGACATATATGATACTGAAATAATCTAAATAGGTAATACAGTTTATATAATGAAGGAGAGTTCTCCGTTGTTCTATAATTTAAAGGGGATTAACAACAATGTTATATATTTATAGTTAACAATAATTACGCCAAATTTTGCCAAATATTATTAGAAGAATGGTTGGTTATCATAGTTTGAAAGCCTAAAAGCCAGCGATGATGAAAACGGAGGAAAAATACAGTGTACTTTCCATTGAAAGTACATGGACATTTATGATAACGTAACACATAAGTAACATAGAATTTAAATAACAATTAGGTAGAACTAGTAATTACAAGTAATGAGAACGTGGATGACTATGTGACATAAGCAGATAAAGAACCAGTGGCCTGGCATGGAAACAATACAGTACAGTTATAATAAAATAACATAACATCTTAACGTTATAAATTGATAGTAGAAGCAAGAAAGAAGAGTTCGGATTGAGAGGCTCGCTTTTGGCGACGTCATCGGAATTCGAACATTCATATCAGCATTAACGAATATCTTGCGAGAGGTGAAATAATTAAAACATTAAGTAAAAAGCATACATGTGGACGTATTTATATGTACGTAATCACGATCATCAAAGTACATGTACGACTGCACAAAGTATTGTACACATATCGGTTGTCACACAATAGGTTGGTTGCGTAATATAGACACGAGTACACATGGACTGATAGGTTGATAGGGCATAAGTAGACAATAGGTAGATGAATGAATAAGTAATAAAATTGATAAAGGATAGCGGTCAAGAAAGAACATGGATGTATGAATGAGTATGGTCGAATAATATTTATATTGTATAACACCAGACAGGACACAACATATAAATAATGACTTATAGAGAGTGAAGTTTTTATTATCATTAAAGAATTTACCATACATTGAATACGAAAGATATCCACATACTAAACACGTGATTCAGTATTCAAGGTATGGAAACGTAAAGGAAATTAAGTTACTTTTTGACGTCATAGTGATTTACTTTGTACGTACAGTATAAGTCATTATTGGGAGAAATTAAAGGAGACGAATTAGAGAGACACAGTTAAGGGACATTCGCTTCTCACAGCGAACTTCAAATGGCACAAACATGGATACTGCTCAGCCATAGAAATGGTAGGTCGCATGGTTGTGACATATACATATATATATATATATGTGTGTGTGTGTGTGTGTGTGTGTACACTACTTCTAAGCCAACTGGCTATTTATGCCTTCTTAACTAAATGAGGCTGTCAAGAACTTCAGTATGCGACGAGACTTGCCAGCAAGAACATTTCCTCCTTCTCCTCCTCTCTCTTCTCTCAACCTTCTTACGTTAAGGTTAGGTTAGGTTACCCCATTGGTTACCCCATATGGTTGATTGTAGAGAGAATTACAAGGAAGAAATTTCCAAGTAAAAGAAAGTTGATTGAAGGTCAGCGATGAATTGAATCAAAATGAGGTTGCAGATGGTGGGGGTTCAAGTTGAAGAGGTTGAAGTCGACGTCGAAAGGGTGAATAAATAAATTCCATGAAGTGTTTCAAAAAATTTTCAAAGTATGGACATCCATTGATGAACGACGGTTTTTTCGGTGGGAGACTAAAATGTCTCGGTCTCGATGGAAAACTAAAATGTCACGGTGGGACCTCCAAATGTCGCTGATGAGCTTTTGTTTTGTTGTGCAGTCATGTTTTCGCAGGCGTTGCTTAACTATAGTCCACAGGTTTTCTATTGGATATAAATCCGGTGAGTTCCCTGGCCATTTGGGTACTTGAATATTCTCATCTTGCAATGCTTTCATTGATTTCTTTGATGCATGACAAGGTGCAAGGTCATGCTGGAATACCCCTTCACTATCTGGAAAAGCTTTGATAAGGTCGGGAGCCACTTTTGTATGAATTATATCCACGTATTTTTCGGACTTCATCATTCCTGTAATTGGCAAAAGTCTTATAGGTCTGGAAAAACAAAAAGAACCCCAAAACGTAACCTTTTCGGGATGTTTGATGTGTTGTTCAATGTGACCCTGGCGAATCGGTTCATTGAGTGATCTTCTTACATACTGGGATCTCTGTCCCTGGACTTCAAAATGTGATTCATCGGTGAACATGACGGTTCTCCATTGCTCCTTTGTCCAGTGCCGGTATTGTTTAGCCCAAGAAACACATTTCTTTTTCATTGCATTCATAAGAAGTTGTTTACGGAGAGGCTTTCTTGCGGGGCGTCCAGCATCCATAAGACGACGTCTCACAGTACTGGAGCAAACGTTAATTCCAGTAGCTGACAATTCCTTTTGCAGTTCATCACTAGTAAGTTTAAGGTTTTTTAGACTTTTTTGTAAAAAATTCTGTCATCCCTCTTTGTTGTCTTACGTTTTCGGCCATATTTGTTCCTTCGTCGAGGATAAAAAGATCCAGTTTCTCGGTAGGCTTTCACAATTCGGCTAGCACTTGCCACGCTAACCTCACACTGTTTTGCAATTTTTCTAAGAGTTATTGGAGTGTATTCCGATTAAGTTACAATCCGAGAACGTTTTCTGGGCGTAATGTCCATTGTTATGTTAAAAGTTAAAGAATTCACAATCCGACACAAATTGAAACACGTCCACCCTCGTTGCTGTCTTAGGCGACACTGATTACAAAGAGTCGATTTGTGATTTAATATTTGCGTAAAGAACACGTGTAAAAAATTGTTGCACCACTCCTTCATAAAAAAAGTCACCTAAAAAAGAAAAAATATTGAAATGTCTCAATTTAAAGAAATAGGGACTGTTTCAATTAATTTTTACAAGACTGTACTTATCATTTTTTTAGATTTAGCTTAATAATGTAATCTTGTTAATTTATTTAATTTTTGCTCATGTGCATGTTTGTTTTTAATTCGTGATGGGAAGGCATACTTCAATTTCTATTTATAGTTAACTCGGCAGATCATGATAACATCAGATCTGTCAATATGCTGTTTAAAATAAAAATATGGCTTCCTCTTGCTTAGCAGTCTAGCCCTTGCTACAGCTAAAATAGCAGTCTAGACCTTGCGACTGCTGAAATATTTGTTTTGACTTTAAATAATTTGCAAAGTAAATCAGCCTATTGAGAATAAAAAAAAAACAGATCAGCATTAAATAATAATGATGTAAGTAAAACATTCAGTATAAAAGCACATAAAATTTCTCCGATGTTCACTCTGAATTGCTGATCTAACTATATATATATATATATATATATATATATATATATATATATATATATATATATATATATATATATATACAGGGTGAGTCAAAAGTCTCCATACATAGGCAGGATCAGGAAGCTGTCGCAAGGTTGCCGAGGATTTTAACAGGAGACACGCCCCCGGCACGCACATCACACAGGACACCGTTGCCAAACTCATTGAGAAGTTCAAAAAGACTGGAAGTGTTGCAGATCAACCGAGAAGTGGCTGTCCACGAACAGCAACCGATGAAGGCACAGCGACCATGCTGCTGGCAGCGTTCGCAAAGAGTCCCCAAAAAAGCACTCGACGGATGTCTGCAGAATGCGGTATCAGCCAAAGGAGTATCGTCCGCATTATGAAAGAGCACAGATGGCATCCATACAAAATGCAAATGTTGCAGTATCTTAGCGAAGACGACCCGGACAGGCGTCTGGAATTCTGTGAATGGGCAAGAACAAAAGTGGACGAAGACACGGAGTTCTCGGCTGGCATCCTGTTTTCAAATGAAGCCAACTTTTATATTCATGGAGAGGTTAATCGTCAAAACGTACGTTATTGGAGTGATGACAACCCCCACTGGATGAATCCCTCAAAGACGCAAGGCGCTGGAAAAGTGATGGTGTGGTGCGGGATATGGGGCAACACAATTGTTGGCCCTTTTTTCATTGACACCAATCTGAATGCCGAAATGTATCTAAACATGCTGCAAGACACAGTCATGCCGTCCCTGCTGAACGAGGACGGGGGATTTCCAGCGTACTTTCAGCAAGACAGGGCGCCACCCCATTACGGTATCTGCGTGCGCCAGTGGCTGGATCAGCAGTTTCCGGGTCACTGGATTGGCCGCCGTGGTCCTGTGGAGTGGCCTCCGAGGTCCCCAGACCTCACCCACCTTGATTTTTACTTGTGGGGGCACTTGAAGGCCATGGTGTACCAGTGTACCAGGTGAAAATACAAAACACGGACCACCTAAAGGAACGCATTCGTGATGCGTGTGCACGCATAACACAAGACGTGTTAACGCGCGTTTGGCGTTTGCCATGACTGGGAGGAACGCATCTGTATGTGCATTCAGTGTAATGGTGCCCACATAGAGCATATTTTGTGACTTACAAGTGAATGCATAATAAAGTGACCATTTTGCCAATGTATGGAGAATTTTGACTCACCCTGTATATATATATATATATATATATATATATATGATGAATAAAACCACGAAGGAAAGGAAACACAGAATGGTGCTCAAGCGCTTTCGTCTAATGACATCCTCAGGAACACGAAAAGTGTTCCTGAATGAGTATTCCTGAGGATGTCATTAGACGAAAGCGCTTGAGCACCATTCTGTGTTTCCTTTCCTTCGTGGTTTTATTCATCATAAATATTTTTCACGTGTTACTTTCGTGAAATAATTTTCATATATATATATATATATATATATATTTATGTAATTATAAGTCGTAATTGTGTTACTATGATACATAAATAAAATTCAAACATTCTGCTCTCGAATACCGTCTCAGGTTAAAAATATTCCATAAAACGAATTGGATTGTTTCTATGAGGACAGAAATTGTGGCATTACATAGTATTGTAAAAGATCTTGTAATGAGACGTGGTTAATGGAGGGCCACGTCTTTAAGCCTCCAAGAATCAAATGGTAAAGAAACTACCTCGCTGAAATGATTACACTGGGGAACAAATTTCAACTTTTTGTCTATTGAATTAGATTTGACAGTTAGTTCTAGGTAATTTGGGTGCGCTGAGCACGAATTTTTACTCGGTTTTGCTCTATCAGGTCCTGATTTTGCTCAACACCCCTCCTCTTTCGTCGTATTCATAAAAAGGTTTTTTTCTCAATACTCGCTAAGTCTTTTTGCAGTTACACATTATGCAACTAGGTTTTTATCTAGGTATTTGTACCTATTGTTATGGTATTGTTGTATTATGTATATTTTTATATGTAACACCCTAAAAATATTTTTAATTTTGTCATTTTTAACCCATTTTAATATTAGTAAATTAAGCTAAAAATATCATAAAATTCTAAAATTTTCTCGAGCGTTCCTGTTCTCTGTAGAGTATTCTAGAGGGACAACTAAAATATATAAAAGCGACTCGTTTCCAGAGTTAATCAGTCAATTCAATCAGTCAGTCAGTCAGTCAGTCAGTTGAGTTAGTTAGTTAAGTTTGGGCATTAACATAATTTTGAATTGGCATATGATTTAGTGAGTAATTTTGTCATCGTGATTTAATATAGTTGATTTAATTAGACGTAATTTATATTGTACCTACTCATCCGTGTTTCTAGTTTAATTTCATAGATTGTAAGTACCTATTTCATAATAAGTACCTATTTAAACTAATTTTTGTGTTTATATTTCAGATTTTCTTAAATTTATATGAATTAAGGGCTTTAAATACCTTTACAAATTGGCAGAACAATCAAGCAATATGTCATCAAGCACTAGAAAGTTCAAATGCAAAAACAACCCTGATTCCTTCTGTTATATATGTGGAAATTTTACACTTCCACATCAACGAGCAAATATAACTGACTTCGTAAAAAGAGCTTACTTAGCTTATTTTGGCACAAAACTGGGGGACCAAGATAAATCGTGGGCTCCACATAAAGCCTGCGCTATATGCATTGAAAGACTGCGACATTGGACGAAGGGTTCGGATTCAAAAATACCTTTTGGAGTTCCGATGGTAAGTTTATGATTTCATAAAACTACGTAATTTAATCACTAGTATACTGTAACTTACCTAAATGTAATTGTAACTTAGGTACATAAACAAAAATTTACAGAAAATGTTTATAAGAATCTCAAATATTGCATAAGGTTGAAACACATAGAAATGTTAAATGTTTGGGTGATAACTTTTGATAAAATTCATAAAAACAAGTCTCTCGTCGCTTTTGTAACGCTTTACAATTTTTTTTCCATATCAGGTGTGGCGAGAGCCTACTAACCACGAGACCGATTGCTACCTTTGCTTTGTCAAGACTCGGGCTTCACTAAGAAAAATAAACATTGTATCGAGTACCCAAATTTCGACACCGCGATACGACCTGTGCTACATTCAAATGAGATCCCCATTCCAAAATTTAAGGGTCTGCCAACTCAAGAATTAGTTGAAGATGTTCCTGAAAATATTGTTATGCACTTTGAGGAGTCAGACACCGATTTTGACCCCAGCGTATTTGAAAGTCAAAACGATCCGCAAAAGTTTAACCAGGCCGAGTTGAATGATCTTGTAAGGGATCTAAATTTGCCAAAAAAGGCTGCGGAAATTTTAGCTTCAAGACTTAAAGAGAAAAACTTGCTTACTTCAAACACATACATTTCATTTTACAGAAAAGAGAAGAAGAACTTGTTAAATATTTTAGAACAGAGGATAGTTTAGTATATTGCTGCGACATAGTTGGTTTGTTAAAGAAGATGGGGGTTGAGTCTTACGATGCAAATGATTGGCGTGTTTTTAGACAGTTCGAAAAGAAGTCTTAAGTGTGTGTTGTTGCATAATGGCAATCTATACGGCTCGATACCGATTGGGCACTCAACAAAATTAAAAGAAAAGTATGAACATATAGAAAAGGTTTTAAATCTTATCAAATATAGGGAGCACGAGTGGATCATATGTGTTGACTTAAAAATGGTTAATTTTCTGCTAGGACAACAAGGAGTGTATACTAAATATCCCTGCTTCCTTTGCTTATGGGACAGCAGAGCCAAGGAAGAACATTATTTCAAACAAATCTGGCCAGCACGAACATCACTTACTGTCGGAAAAAAAAACGTAATTAATCCACCTTTAGTGAGCAGAGATAAAATCATATTTCCTCTTCTGCATATAAAACTAGGCCTCATTAAACAATATGTAAAAGCTTTAGATACGAACGGCGAGTGTTTCAAATACATAACTTCAAAATTTCCAAGTTTAAGTTATGAAAAAATCAAGGCGGGAATTTTCGACGGTCCACAAATAAGAACAATGATTAAAGACAGCAATTTTCCTAATGTCATGAATGAACGCGAAAAAAAATGGCTGGTTCTCATTCGTGGACTTGATAGAAAACTTTTTAGGCAATTATAGGGCAGATAACTACGAAGAAATCGTAAAAAAACTTTTAAGGGACTACAAAGAGTTAGGTTGCAATATGAGCATAAAAATGCATTTTTTGAATAGCCATCTCTTGACCAATTTCCAAGTAATTTAGGTGATGTAAGTGACGAACAAGGGGAGAGATTCCACAAGATATCAAAATTATGGAGGAACGGTACCAAGGCCGCTGGGATTCCCACATGATGGCTGATTACTGCTGGTGCTTGAAAAGAGACCTGCCATCAACAAGCAAATACGCTAGAAAGTCTTACAAAAGAAAATTTTTGCCACAGTGAAAGCTTCATATCTGTTTGTTTTTTTATTTTAAGTCATTTCTATCGTTATAATGTAATTTTACTGTAGTTTGAACTGCTTGTATTCATGAAACTTGAAAAAAAAATTTAACACATGACTTAATTTTTTAGTCCTAATTTGAAAAATCTGGAAAATGGCACATAGGCTGTCGACAAGAATCAGGACCTGATAGAGCCAAACCGAGTTGAAATTCGTATTCAGCGCACCCAAATTACCTAGAATCAAGTGTCAGATATCATTCAATAAAATACGTGTTGCCCAGTGTTATTGATATAACAAATTATCAAGGATACGGGGAATTCATGCGCGCAACTTCGGGAAAAATGTGCACCAACAAACCGAAAATTTCTAAAAATCATAAAAAATTACTAATTAGTAATACAGGGGTTTTATTTTCGAAATGTTATTAGTCACCAAAAATAATAAATAATAAAATACTTGTTATTTGTTATGCTTTTTAGAACATTTTTAATTTCTAGGCGAACTTTCTTCGAAAACTGTACATATGTCACGGTCTTTTTGCGAAATCAGCCTTTTTTGCAAAAGGGCCAAAAAACCTGCCTTTTTTCATAATGGTAATCCTGCCGACCATTTTGTGAAAACGCAGAACTTCGGTTAAGAGATTCAATCCAGTTCGATTGAAATTATTGAAATTATTGAAATTGAAATTATTGAATGCCCAGTTAGGCTAAACAACGAAAATATCACGACTTGACCTAACCAATCGTCAAGGGCGGACAGTTGAATAATCGGGCATTCATTTAACGTAACCGGACATTCAGTTGACCCAACCGGGCATTCAATGTCCCTTTTGCAATGTCCTTTTCGCAAAATGGCCGGCAGGATTACCAGTCATTTTACAAAATGACCAATATATCGGTCTGTTTGCAAAGTGGCCTGACATTTAATGCCATTATGCAAAAAGGCCGATTTCGCAAAAAGGCAGTAACACATATTATACATTAAGCTTGAACGAATAAAACATACTGAAATAAGGAATCAAAATTTCGGAAAAATCGATAATTTTGTTAGTGAATGTATTTAAAAAGACAAACTCTAATGAGTATTCACTCCTCCATTCAATTAACTCAATTTGAAAAAAATCCTTTCAAAGAATTCCTGCTTCGCATCTTAATTGTTCATAAGACTACGTAAAAATAATTAGGAAAATGCGTTTATGAAACGTATAGTGATCCCTGTAGCTCACTGGTTTCGGTGTCAGACTTTGGGTGGTGAGGCTTCAGGTTCGATCCCAATTGTTGGCGGCTGGGTTCGGTTGGGCCGGACACTACTTGCCCTGTTAATGTTCTAGCTCAAGTGGCCCTTAGGGCACACCCACCTCCCACACTGTGGGTAGATGAGTGTTTATGAAACACACACACACAGACACACACACACACACACACACTCATATGTCTCGTAACAGTTCCGTGTGTTGGTCTCTCTTCACACGAAGGTCAAGCTGGTGGCCCCGCCTCTAGTCCTGGCTTGGTGGAGGAGCGAGTTGCTCTCTTGCGCTCTCCACCGCACATAGCCAGGTACACCCACCTCATCTGGTACCGTCCTGAGCCAGGCATCTAGTCTTCTCTTGAAGACATCAACTTTGACCCCTTTAACGTTCCTGAGGTCCTTTGGAAGCTGGTTAAAAAGTCTTGGCCCCCTGACTTCCAAGCTATTTTCCTTCAGTGTTGAGGAGGTCCCTTGTCGGGCCTTTAATTTGGGAACACTACAAAACTAGAATGGGAGCAAAAAGAGAGAGTTCAATGCAATTGCAAATGTCGATCAATGTTGCAAGGGGGGAAGGGGAAGGGGAATGTTGCAAGGGTGCGCAACGAAGGGGGGAATGTTGCAAGAGATTATGTAACAAAGGGGGAGGGGTTATCCCCAAGCTGCAAGCTGGGGGGAGTCCACCTAACCTCTTTGGGGAGAAGATAGGACGTTCACCCCTCGAAAGTGGTATGGAGTATTCGCTTGGCAGGGGCCAAGCGCATATTGAGAGTTCATCCGAGCGCCCGCTGTCTTATACGTTCCTAATCAGCCAGTTGGCTTAATCTGCCAGTTGGATAGAAGGCTTCTTAGAGGGCATAAATGGCCTGTATATATTAATAACCTTCGAACGAATTAACCCTTTCATACCCAAATTCAGTCGAAAAGTAAAAAAAAAATTGGGATATAAAAATCGTTTAATTGGACCCAAAATAACTGAAAAATATATTTTACAAAGTTTTATTGTTCATAATTAATAAAATACGAAATGTGTTAAATTTCACACATTGGGAACTGGAAGGTTTAAAATTGCTTCCAAAGTTAACGATGAAAATTTCACACACTGGGCATTAAAGGGTTAAAAGCGCACACAAACACACATACACTCCCCGACTGTACGCCTATAAAGCCCCTATTATCACACGCACACACACACACACCACACACACACACACACACACACATATATATATATAAACTGATGCATGCAAACCCGAATAGCAAAATATATACGAGCACAACCACCACAAAAAAAAACACATTACCACCAATCGTCTAAGTATAGGCTTTCAGGAGCTCATCCCATCAACAGCACATGGTGAGAGGAGGGCTACGACTTTTAGGAGCTCATCCCATCAACAGCACATGGTGAGAGGAGGGCTACGACTTTTAGGAGCTCATCCCATCAACACCACGTAACCGATATGAGGGCTACAAGCAAGCATCGAAACGATTGGTAGTGAAGCAGTATTACACCACACAACACCCCAACTACCTCCACGGCACCACAACCACCATCACAGCTTTAATTACCAGCTTCTGGTAGACATACAAGGTCTCTAAATACGACCCAATTTAGACAGAGCTATCAAACGTAAACAAATACGTTTATGGGGCCAAGAGGCAGACCGACAAGGTTTCAAAAACAGGCAACGCCAATAGTTTTTTGTTGAGCTTCTCTTGGTTTTCCCACCACGAGGCCAATTTGGCATTTTGGGGGCGATCTTTTAAACAAAAAATCGAATAAGATAAACTAAGTTTAATGCAAAAACAAATTTTCATCATAATATACAATTTTATCCTTAAACTATATATAACATAAAAAGTATTATGATTTTTAAAATAAAATAGAAATTAAATTCGGGGTAACTTAATTTTTCTTCTTTTATCCAATTATTGTCTATCAATATAAATTTATATTTAAGACAATTTTATCGTTAAACTATAATATAAAAAGCATTAATATGATTTTTAAAACAAAATAGAAATTAAATTAGGGGTATATAACTTATTAATTTTTCCTCTTCTGGCCAATTATTTTGTTTCAATACAAATTTATCTTTAAGACGCCAATATATCTTTAAACCTTATTACAAAAAATGTTAATCACGTGTCGGCAAATTACAGTATAGTAGACGAAGCCCCATGACCTCTGGTTGGTGGATGACAGTACTCACACGTTATGTTCCACCCAAATTTCACCTATAGCCAATAGGAAACGCGCGAATCGCGTATTGTGTGTGTTTACAATTAGATCTCGTCTATAAACGGGAGAATTTTCATCTGGAATTCTCATCAGTTGCATTATCAGTGAGTACGATAGACATATCTCGTCATGAGTCATTCACAGCAGCTTTCCATCTCTCCGGATTTGTTTGAAGATGAATATTTCTACGCAGCGGCTGCGCTCCACCTTTTCGCCCTACTTTCAACGCAGACTGTTGCAGAAATTTGTGAAGAGAAAGAATCGATCATTAAAGACGACATTAAAATGTAAGTAACTTAATTTGTGATTAGGGCTATATACTTCGGTTCATTCAGTGCCAGTGTTAGCTATGATAATTTATAAAAAGCCATAATAAATGCGTTTTGAAAAACTAGTTTGTGATTTATTCTCGGGCTATATACATCGTATCATTCAGTGCAAGTGTTATAATTTAAAAAAAGCCGTAATAAAACGAAGTGAAAGGATATCTGGCCAGAGGTCGAGGCCCGGTCTCTATTCATATATATATATATATATATATATATATATATGTTCCTCTGTGTGTATTTTGGTGAAAAACAATAGGTTTTTAATTATTGCCCATTCTGTGTTTCCTTCGTGGTTATTTCGGTATATATATATATATATATATGGTGTGGTTTTGATAATACGTTTCTTGATAACTTAAAAATTTATAGAAAGTTCTACAGGCAGGATTTTAGAACTACTAAAACTTTTAAGAATTACCTGCGATGTATTGAAGTATGTTGTAGACCTAACCTTTATAAAAGCTCACGTATACCGCAAAGTAGAAGAAACAACAAGTGCAGAAGATAAGCAACGGTATGGTTAGTGAGTCTTGTTGATGAGTGGTGTGACAAGCGATATTATGTCATGTATCGGAAAATTTCTCAAAACGCCTACCCAGTATAATGGGTTACAAGTATTCACGTTGGAACAACGCCGTACACGTTTCATCAGCTTATGGTGTGACTCACTCTTCCCGTCGAGCCGATCCGCCTACCTGTGGCTCATAGTGGTCTCAGAGCTTGAACCGAATGGACGTGCACTCTTCGAATACGATGGAGCTTCCTTTGAGAAGCATTCTCAACGCCGTGTACGATGTGTCCGTGACGAAGTCATTCTGCGTGGTCAGGCGCGAAACCGGTGCCATTAACTATGTACTTCAAACGACTTGTAGGCAAGCAAACTCTGGTAAACGTAATGTTTACCAGAGTCTTCGTGATAGTTGAGAAGTGGGGTGAGGACCGTTATAAAATACCTGCAGGTGTAGGTACAAGAAGAAAACAGATTAGTGATGCCCCCTCATATGCCGTTGTTTGCACCTTCTGTATAAATAACGATCAGCCATTCATTGATATACGACTGATGTGGAAGAATGCATCTGATAAAAACGTTCTTGTCCCCACGCGAAACCGATTCATCCTTAACAGAATGTTCGAAATCGTCGGATTCCGCAAGCTGAAGCCTATATTAGACGCTCGTGTTACGGATACGATTTATTTTGGCACGGTTCTTGAATACGCATACACCGCTGTGCTCGACGGATTTATCGAATGTAGGAATGAAGAAGGCGAGAATGGTCTAGAGCTGGATGCTTATTTAAAAGGTTTAGACTCTTCGAAATATCCCGAACTTTGGTCCAAAGGACTTGAGCGGTACAGGGCAGAGCTTGCCTACACTGTTCACCATGAAGAGTTGTATCTCTATATAATGAGTAGTTGTCGTTACGACTTGGTAGATTATTTCAACTGCCGCTATGCATTGTGAAGATGAGTTCACGATTGAAAAGCTCGGGACGGTAATAAAAAACCCTCGATTGGAAAGGAGTGTTATAAACTTGTTTTTAATAATGATGTGATGGCTAACGATGCCCTCTTTGTGCGTGCTTTTGAATGTATTCTAGTTGTGTTTAAATATAACTTACCAACCGAGTGTAAAGTGGACACAAAAATAGTATTGAACGATATGAAGACCATTTATATCGAGTATAGGCGCCCGAGAACCTTGAGCGGTGAAATAATATTAAGCCATATTTACCGCGTAGTGCAAAGCAATAATGATGTGATTGTAGACTCGATTACGTGTGAGTTTAGTGTTTTAGTTAAGTGCAATAGAACAAAGTATTTTGATGTATATTTATTTTTCAATATATTTACTTATTTAATATAATTGTGTGTATATATATATATATATATATAATATATAATATATATATATATATATATATATATATATTTTATTTTTTCCTGAACTAATATTGATGATTTTATACTCCTTCGTTTGGTATATTATTATTTTTATTTTCAATACATTTTTTATTTTCAATACATTTAATATTATTTTCAATAAATTTAATTATTTAATATAACTGTATATGTATATATATATATATATATATATTTTTTTTTTCCTGTATTACTATATTGATGGATATACTCCATCGTTTTGTATATTATTATTTTTTGATTATATTATATTCCTCGTTCGTATTTCTTATGCTATTATTATTTTTTATTTTATCTTTTTATCATATATATAAGCACACCGGACAAAAAATTAGTCACCCCTAATAGCACCGATAGTAGGAAGTTCAAGGTCACACAGAGGGCGCTGATGTAGCATTGGTATGTGACAAGTAGCGGTGACGTAGCACACAGGATCAGATCTGTTTCGTGAGGTGGTGAAGAACAAAGTGTGTGTTGGATATAGTCTGCAAAATGGGTCGTGAGGCAGACGTTACTCAGTGGCAAAAAGGAGCCATCGTGTTTGGCAGAGCCCACGGACACAAAATGTCTGAAGTAGCCCAATTTGTTGGTGTGTCAACGCGTACTGTCCAGCGAGTTTACAAAGAGTGGTGTAGTTCGCAATCAACTGAAAATCGACGCGTAACTGTGGCGGAAAACAATTCTCGACAATAGGGGCCGCCGCCATGATTCTCGTCTAGTAACTGCAAATCGTTTTCAAACCAGAGAACAATTGCTCCAAGAAACCAATGAGGTTCTCCAGCGACCAATTTCCGAACGGACATTGCGACGAGAACTGCATGCGATGGACATCTGGAGCAGGGTACCACGGAAGAGGCCGCTGTTAACAGCAAGTCACAAATTGGCACGTTATAAATGGGCTCAGAGGCACAAAAACTGGACTGCGGCAGATTGGAAACGTGTAATTTGGTCCGATGAGTCCCGTTTTTGTTTGTTCTCCAATGATGGGAGGCGACGAGTACATCGCAGGTCCAATGAAGCCTTTAATCCTGAATGCGTCGAAGGTGTTGTTCAGGCTGGAAACAGAAAGTGAAGCGCAGGAATAGACACCCACGGACTTTGGCGGAACTTCGGGACCTGCTGATGAACGAGTGGCAGCAAATCGATGTTCAGTACATGCACAACCTCGTAGAGTCTCTGCCTCGCCGGATTCGTGCGGTTATCAAGGCCAGAGGCGCCGTCACACGTTATTAGGTACATTCTGAGAGGGGTGACTAATTTTTTGTCCGGTGTGCTTATATTGCATCGTTTGACTGTATATTTATTTTCTATATATTTCTTGAAATTGATTCCAATAGTTCGTCTAAATAAACAGAATGATGTAACGGTGTTTTATTTAACTCTTTTCGTTGTAAACGATATTATTATTTAATTATACCAAATGGCTGCCTTCTAAACCGACTGACGGATTTGTAAGACATCTGTCAAGAATATCTGAATAGCGCAATCTGGCAGCTGAAAAGATAAATATACACCGGCCTTCTAGGTATTCTACGTCAACTGGTGGTTAAGCAACTGGCAGTGTAAGCCAATTGGCGGATTATTCCAACTGGAGGAAAGCTAACTGACGAGAATATATGCTTTAATTAATTAAATAGCGCAATCTGGCAACGTAACCCTAATATTGTACACCTGAACAAGCTATTTACATCTTCTAAGAAGCCTTCTAAGCGAACTGCCAGATTAAGCCAGCTGGCTGATTAGGAACTTATAAGAAACGGGCCTCGATGAACTCTCAATATGCCCTTGGCAGGAGCCGAGCGAACACTCCTCCTCCTCCTTTCTCTTAGATTAGGTGTACCCCCCTTGGGGGGTGAGGGCGCCCCACCTTCTCCCCCAAAGAGGTTAGGTGGACTCCCCTCACCTTGTTGGGGGAGTTCCCCTTCATTGCAGCTTGGGGGATAACCCCTCTCCCCTTGTTGCTAACCCCCTCCCCCTTTGTTGCATAACATCTTACAACATTCCCCTCCCATTTGTTGCACACCCTTGCAATATTCCCCTCCCCCTCTGCAACATTGATCAACATTTACAATTGCATCCCACGCTCTCCTTTGGCCCAGCTACTTCCACATTCTGCCTTCCCTATTTTCCAGCGTTGTTTGACTGGTAATTGGGTTTAGTTTGAGGTTTCGTACCAGTTTTTCGATCATTTTCCATATGTAGATTATGGTATACCTCTCTCTTCTTTCCAGGGAGTACAAATTTAGTTTACGTAGTCTTTCCAGTAGTTGAGCTCTTTGCAGCCATCAATCTTTCCTGTGAAATGTGTCTGAGTTTCTTTTAGTCTATTAGTTTCTTCCTTTTATATGGGAACGTCAAGACTGAGCAGTATTCAAGTTTTGGTATAATCAGTGTTTTTAGCAGGGGAATCATTACTGTCTTGTCCCTTCTTTTAAAGTTTCTTAGCACACTGTCTCGCGACTCTTTTTGCTTTGTTTATCGCTATCTCATTTTGGTGTTTCGAATTTTGCATCATTGGTCATCATTACCTCTAAATCGATCGTTTTTTTGCTTCTCTGAATTTCCTGTCTATCTGGAGTATAATATGTAGTCTGTTTAATATATATATATATATATATATATATGTAACGTGAAGAACGACGCTTGAATAGGAGAATATACCGCGCAAGATGAGAGCGAGAGAACGAAACAAATGAAAAAATGAGGTAACCTCCCGGGAATCGAACCCGGGATCTTCCGATTGCCGGTCAGATATGATAACCATTACACGGCAATCGGAAGATCCGGGTTCGATTCCCGGGTGGTTACCTCATTTTTTCATTTGTTTCGTTCTCTCGCTCTCATCTTGCGCGGATTATTTCTCATATACAAGCGTCGTTCTTTACGTTAATTATACTGCGTGTTTGCAGTTTAAATGTATATATATATATATATATATATACAGCACCGGTCTTAGGGTAGGGTGAACCGGGACATTGCCCGGGCCCCGCGCTTAGTATGAGATGAGTGGACTTGCTATACTTTCTATCGAGAGGGAAATTGCATAAAATTTGGATTATCACGATATGATAACAGAGTTTGCTGCAAGGAAGACGAAGAAGGTGAATTTTTTAAAATGAGCTGAATATAATTATATAATATACAGTAACAGACTGCATAGCATTGTTCAATATGTATTTTCGATTGAAACCTTTGATATTTAGGACTGTATTTTGGATTAAATGATTTTGGATTTTAAACCTTCTGACATTTTGATGTTTTGGATTTTATTTGGGATTGATTGTATTTTGGATTGTAAACCTTCTGTATGGTATTTTAAAGATATTCATGAGACCTAAATCATTGTTATGAGTATTAAATAATGCTGTGTTAAGATAATGCTGTGTTAAGTAAACACGTAATGAAAATAAAATTGTATGTATTAAATTTATCTTTTATTTAGATATCTCAATTAGTTGATATTTTTGAGGGGGCTCGCACAGGTTGATTTGCTGATTTGCTCCGGGCCCCGCACCACCGTAGGACCGGCCCTGTATATATATATATATATATATATATATATATATATTGTTAAAGTAATTTTAATACAAAATCTCTTAAATTTTACAAATCAATCTCCTGAAGATGATCAGTGTTGATTGTTGAAAGGTAGGACATCGATGCTTAAAATTAAAGCGATAACATATTGTTCTAATAGCATCAGTTGTTTCGTTAAAAACCAATACATATGAAACGTTATCAAAACCAATACAGATTAAATGTTATTAAAACCACGACAGATTAAACGATAAGAATGGATTATTATTCAGTGTTCAAAAAGAACTAAGGAAAAGTGTAATATAGGAATAATGTGTAAATGCTTGCTTACTTCCACCCCAGACAAGACTCAGAGTGTCGATCCCGAATTTAATTGCGATCCGGCATGAAAATGGGGCTATACACATCGTCGACAAGACATTCTATTAACACTTATTGCCCAAAACTAATCGAATGTCTCGTCAGCCAAATGTGGCACAGTCGGAAAAAAGAGACTTCAATTAGGATTCGTCGAGGGCATGTCGCAGCCCCGCTTCCCGTCGATCAGAAAATTTAAGCGACACTGGGTCCAGGTAGTAGTTGATGAGGGACCGTCCATTGCGTTCAGATGATGTAGACCCCCGTGGTTCAGATCTTACGTAAAACCGTAAGCCCCCTCCAACAAAAAGAGGCTAAACAATCCCCACCCTCCCCCAAAAAAATCACATTTCTATTAGGGTTCGGAAAAAGTCATTCATTTCGCTTCTGACTTCGTTCCGTACCCAATGAGGAATACATTTATTGATTCAATTAAAAGAGTAGAAAATGTTCCCCATTCAGTTCAAAGCACGTTAATGCGATTAAGGAAATTAATCAATAATTTCCATTTGGTAGACACCCTGTAGACACCTTGTAAAATTAGATTCCCATTCAAAAAAAAATTCTGATTCCAGATGGATTTGATTAAGTCTATAGAAATTTGGTTCGAGAATAATTCCAATGACACTCTAATATGCTGAGAATAACCTAAAAAATACTTTGTCAATAAATTGCCATACAAGAAAATTACTTTAATCCGATTTGAATTACTAAAAACTAAATTCGTAGTCCTGTTTTAATAACACACACACACACACACACACACACACACACACCGATTAGATTTTGAATCAAGTATGAAGGTTATAATAGGTTCGTACTTAATCTTATGCCATTACTACTCTGAAATGTAATTTTTTAATTATTCCCATTTTTCAGAATCAGGAATACCTAGGAGTGATTATTTGATGGTACACTTTGGATTTATAGTCGCGATTTTACTTAGGTTTGAACATTTTTCTAAAGGTTGGGACATACAGTATTTACAAAATAAAATTATGTAGTCAGTGGATAATTGAAATTTATTTGTGTGCATGATTTCCAATTTTGGAAACAAATGTTTGTGAAAAAAAGAGCTCAGCTGTTATATGACTGGAGAGTTTGCATTTCTTTTCAGAATGGGATAACTCAATTTTTTAGCTAAGAAACATGTACAGCGAAAAATTCTGATGTTGATATTTTGCTCATTTTGTTGCCAAGATCTGATTCAAACCTTGAACTATGTCATATGCAAAATCTATGAAAATAAAAAGGATTCGATCGACGATGTTCGAACATCAAAACTGCTGTTCACTCGAATCGTAAAACATCTGGTTTACGGGAGCTTACCATGTGAGGATTCTTCACGTAGAATATACAAAGGGTTGATAAAAGTAAACAGACACAACAATGATGGTCCTCAAGAACAAATGGCAAGTTCATCAATGGAATCCCAGAACGTGTGTGTCAATTTTATATAATGCAAAGGGGGAAGCAACACCATTCTAAATATATTGATTCAGCAAATCTGTTATTACTTACTGTTTTTTTATCAAATCAAAACCTACAGAAAAACCAAAAGTGTCTATTTACTTTTGTTAAGCCTCTGTAAATACGAACATAAATCTAAGCCCGTTATCAACTCGTTTCGGCACTAAATCTTAACTCCTATATAATATTATAAGGTGCTACTGTAGTATGCGGTCTACCTACGATTGGTTAGGTTTAATCATGATATTTTCGTTAAAACTAACGAAAATATCATGACTAAACCTAACCAATCGTCAAGGGCGATTGACAATGGGATGTAAACAAACAATTAGTAAACAAGATAAGAAGCTATAATTAAAAGGTAGACCGCCGAATCGTAGGTAGACCGCATACTACAGTAGCACCTATTATAATGTTATAATGTTTCAGACCAACAAAGACCCTCGGATCCAATCATGGCTATTCTACATAAATGTGTTTGTAATTGTGCAGTGAACATGTCCTCCGTGGTGGCCGAGGGGACCTACAATTTTAAGTGGGTTCCGAACCACAAAAACCTTAATTTTACAACCTTAAACTATACCCAATCTATCAACATATGCGTCTAATCGATTGCTAAACATATTTGTAGACGTGCTACTAATTACTTCTACCTGCAAACTATTCCAGCTCTTTACTATTCTACGCATAAAAAAGTTTTTGGCAACTGCTGTCTCGAACCTTCTACTTGTCAGCTTACACCCGTTATTTCTAGTTCTACTATATTGTGCTATTTCGAAAAAGTTATCTCTATTTACGTTATCGAGCCCATTCATAATTTTAAAAACCTGGATCAGATCACCCCTTAGCCATCTAGTCTCGAGTGTAGTCAATTTTAACTCCTAATTAAGCCTATCCTAGTACCACTTTAACCTAAGCAACGGAATCATCTTAGTTGCTCGTCTTTAAACTCTTTCGATTTTGTCTATATCTTTGGGCATATGCGGACTCCAAAATTGGATCGCGTACTCTAAATGGGGTCTAACTAATGATTTATAAAGAGGAACAATAATATCGCGCGATTTTTACTTAAAATTTCTGGCTATAAAACCTTGCACTTTGTTCGCCTTATTGACCGTTGTTGTACTTTGTTTCGACACATTTAAATCACCAATGACTATAACTCCTAAATCTTTTTCCTGTTCTACGCTTGCCAACTCCTTCCCCAATAATACTATAACCAAAATTACCGTTACGCGAACCTATATGTAAAATTTTGCACTTATCGACGTTAAATCTCATTTGCCATGTGATTGACCAATCTACGATTTTATTCAGATCTTCCTGGATTTTACCTCTATCTTCGTTATTAATCGCCCTACCACCTAACTTCGAGTCATCCGGAAACTTTGAAACTGTACTGACTAGGCCGACATCTAACTCATTAATATATAAGAAAAAGTAAGGGGCCCACTACAGAACCCTGAGGAACGTCGCTCGCTACATTAACCCAAGTCGAATCCGCTCCATTAACGACCATCCTCTGTTTCTTACCTCGCAACCACTCTTCTATCCAATTTATTACTACACCCCTGATCCCATGAGCCTTAGTTTTTTCAACGAGTCTTTTGTGCGGTACAGTGTCAAACGCTTTTTGAAAATCTAAATACACTACATCTACCGCCCGATGACTATCGTAAACTTCAACCACGCTTTGGAAAAATTCTAAAAGTTTAGTTAAGCAAGATTTGTTTCGCTTAAAACCGTGCTGCGTATTTCTAATCAAGTTATACAATTCTAAGTGTTCAATTATACGATCCCTAATTATTGATTCCAGTAGCTTTCCTAAAACAGACGTTAAACTTATTGGCTTATAATTTCTCGCCGCACCTTTATCGCCTTTCCTTAAAATAGGTGTTACATTTGCTAACTTGAAATCATCTGGTACGCACCCCTCAGAAATAGACGCATTAACAATCTTTTTTAGCGACACAACAATGCTTTCTTTTAATTATTTTAGTTGTATGGGATATATGGAATTCGGCTCCGGTGATTTAAGCATTTTCATTTTACAAATATAGTGCAGTACCTCCCTTTCACTCACCACAATATTATCTAAAGTATTACCATTATCGAAAGGTATTATGTCTATGACTGTAGGGATATTCGTTACATCTTCTATCGTAAAAACGGACGTAAAAAATTCGTTTAGCAGAGTACCCATTTGCTTGTTTTCAGAAACTAGCTCTCCGTCAGAATTTTTCAACGGTCCCAAGATGCTCTTTACTGGGTTTCTATTATTGACGTATTGGAAAAATCACTTGGGTTTTGTTTTACCGTCACGAGCTATGGAAATTTCATCGCCCTTGAACTTTTTTATTACGCTTTTCGCTTCACGCTTCAGAGCTGTGTAGTTGTCTCGTAACAACAAATTGTCTTTATCGCACTTATGTAGCCTATAAGCCCTATCTCTACTCTTTATAATATCCCCTACTTTAGAAGTAAACCACAAGGGCTTGTTATTTACTTTCGCACGCTTAATCTTGTACGGTACACTTTCCTCATTTATAGTCCTAAATACTGTTTCAAACGATTGCCACATTAGTTTTGCGTTGGGGGTTCCCATTCCGTTTTCCCAATTGACGTGCGACAATTCATTTCTAAACTTACAAATATCTGCGCACTGGAAGTTAGGAATTTTAGTCGAGTTAGCTGGTTTCCTGTCACTTACTGTCACCAACTCTACCATATTGTGATCGCTATTGCTTAACGGTTCTATCACTTGAAGATCAATGATAAGCCTATCATCCGTAGTTATTACTAAATCTAAAGTACTGTCCAACCTCGTAGGTTTCCCTACCTTTTAAGTAAGAAAGCTATCCTCAAGAAAATTAACTAAACGATTACCTTCCGCGTCTCCCTGCATTGTATCGTAAGTCACGTTAGCGCAATTAAAGTCACCCATAATTAAGGCCTGCTCACTACCTATTATTCTCTTTAGTTCACGATATAACGCTTCGTCCTTATCAGCTTTGATTAGGGGGCTAATATAACGGCAACAGCAAGTTTGAAATCGTTCAATTTAAGTTCTGCTGTAGTCAAATCTATCGGTTCTGGAATTGTGTGCTTTAATTCTACAACGTCTCAATATTATTTTGATATACAACATAACACCTCCTCCTCGCCTACCTATTCTGTGTTTTTAACAAAAAGTTATAACCTCTAATTTGATACTCCCCTCAAAGTCACGTGTTTCAGTGCTAAGCTACGATTCATTTATTGCAATTAAATCATAGTCTTTGCAAACAATTAAAGAAAAAAATTCGTTTATTTTGTTTCGTAGGCTACAAGCATTTTAGGATAAAACCTTCACATTCTTTGTTAAAACCGCGATACCTTCGCGCGCGCAAGGGAAATTTAAGGAAATTACGCCGGGACTGTTCAAATAACGGCACGCCTAAAAGAAGAGAGAGTATTATGAAATAGTCTTCCTAAACGCGCATCTCCTACGTCATTTAAATGAAGTCCAACTCCCTCCTGCCGTAGAAACTGTTCCAAAAATTCGCAAATTGCACTCCTTCCTGTTGGCAGAGACTTTAGGTTATTGTTAATATAGGTCACCTTGCTTAGAACTCGTTACGTTGGATAATTCGAGGAAGTATACCTGTAAAGACAATCTTATTAGTTTTTTCATTTAGTCGCTCTACTAAGTCCCTATAACTAGCAAGCAGCTCTTCCGATCTAGAATTTAAAACGTTTTTAGTACCGACATGAATAACATACGTTGTGTCCTCAGAGGTTCCGTCTGTAAAATGGTCAGCACTATTAGTTATATCCTCCACTCTTGCACCAGGGTAGCAGTAACGGCGCCTACGACAGAGGTTTCTCGCACAGAATTCCTCGAGCTGCCCTCGAACAATGAATCACTAATGAGTCGTATTTCCGTTTCATCTACGTCTTCGAAACCTAAAACAGAAAAATTATTGTTTGTTAATACTCGCAGACAAGTCTTAGGTTGTCTCATTGGGGCTCCATTACTTGAACGAAGGGTCGGGAACTAGGGGAAGAGATAGGGGTGTTAGAATTATTTACAGCAGGAGAGGCCGCGACTGAAGAATAACTCTTCTCAGAAGGGCCAAGGTATTCTAATTTTGCCGTCAGGAGCATCACGCTTTCTTCAAGCCTCACTCTGGCCTCCCTCTCATACTGTAGCTTGTTCTTCAGCAAATCCATGTTCGAGCACCACCTGGAAACTAATTGATCGTTATTAATAACTAAATTAAACGCGTAAGTAGCAAACTTCCCTTTGCACCGACTGCAAGTACTTGTCGGGGGTGCCACGTTATTAACTAATTAAATTACTAGCGTTTCGAAATTAGTAGCGAGTTAATAATAGTAATCTAATAACGATGCAAGTCTCCGCGAATAAGTAATGAGCAATTAATAAATAAAACGTAGGTCTACCTCGTGCTTAGTTGTGACATCAAAAAGCAAGCCCGCCAAAACATTCTTGAGACCCAGAAGACAGGTTCGTGTAACACAAAATTGTACTGAACGAATATATATGTTATTAAGCTACTGACGAAGGTTCTGCAAAAGGAAAGTATTAATAAAGAGGAATAAAGATACAAGGCAATTTATGAACAATGACAAAAAAAAATAAAAATAAAAATAAATAAATAAATAAATAACTTATCTGTCCGATACTCGGCTGATTGTTTCCAAAGGAGGGTGACCACACCCTACTTGATGATCCTTAGCAAAGCAAAATCAACCTTATTTGACCACGTTTTCTAAAAGATTGAAATTTCGCACTTCTCGAAAAAAAAAAAAGAAAAGCTATATATACTAGCCTTAGTTTAATCAAGCAAATGTAATAATAAATACAGTCAATAAGTAAAATATATTTGGTTATGAATAATTAATAACGCATGGTAATTTAGCTAAGAAGGTACCAAACACTAGTTTTTTTAGGCTACTTTGACTGAAACCACGTATTCAATTGGTAACACTGAACACTTGATGAAACACGTCTGTTCACAATGGAGGACATATCACTTCTGAAGAGGAGAGATCAATTTGTGTTAAATGGGTATTTATTATTTTATCGTAATTATTTTCTAAAGTTTTTCTGGTCTTTTTCTTTACTATTTATAACAGTGAACTTTAAAATAGGCTTAGATAGGCTTCAGGCATAAGGCATCAGTTGGACAATGTAAAAAATCCTCAGAACAGAAAGCTAATAAGGACGCCATTTCTAATTTAAATGTAGAATATTTTGTACTCCACATCTGTACTGCTGTTTATCCTTTTTTTTTAAATCTGTATTTGGATTTATCATTTGTAACGTATGTAGTATCTATACTTAATTTACTTCTCATTTAAAAAACAAATGGATAATCTATAGTTTTATCCAAACCTCTAAAAAAACTGTCATCCAACTGGCGACCCGCGGACAACATTTATCCGATCCGCAGTGCTCGGAAGAAAACCTAAAATTGCAAAAACAAATTTTTGACAAAATGTTAATAATAATAATAATAATAATTTTAATTTTAAATTGATAATAAAGCCGTAACTTTTTCGAATTGAATATTTTTAATACCATCCGGCTGCGAGTTTGATATCACTTACAGTACCTACACCTTTTTTCCAATTAAGAGCAATAATTATTCGAGTTAGAGGGCCCCCTTGGCGTACATTTGGCATCGGGGAACCTCGGAGATTTATCGGACACGTTTTATTTTTCAAAGGAGTTCACCCTAATCATAATTAAAATCTTTAGGCATTTTCGAATTTGACAAATCTTATTCCTGTCATGATCTATTTCTAGTTTAAATAAATATATACATTTTCGAGTCATTAAATTATTATAATTTTAATATGTAATATTAGTATTATATATATATATATATATATATATATATGTTTGTTATTGTAATTTTGTATTAGATCAAAAATTATAAGGGTCTTTTCCATTTTATGGGAACCACCATTTTTTTAAATAAATATATTGTTCTGAAGCATTTTTTTATGCTGATTCCAAATATATTATTCTTTTGCAGGAGAAATACAAAATAAGAAAGTTATAGTCATTAATATTTTATTATTTATACGATATTTCTTTATTTTCTCATATTGCATAGTTTAAGTTAGGTTAGGTTAGGTTAGGTTAGTTAGGTTAGGTTAGGTTAGTTTAGTTAGGTTAGGTTAGTTAGGTTAGTTTAGTTAGGTTAGGTTAATTGTTTAAAACTTAATTACCTCTCTAAAGTAATTGTTATAATCAACGATTGTTCCATGGGAGATGCCGAATTCCTTTTCGCAAAATTTGATCGTTGTATACTCTTGAGACCAACAATACATTAATGAAATTATAGTTTCAACAGGTAGTTTTGAATCCTCTAGCCAAGTATTCTTGCGTACAGACACCTTTTCTCGGCACGTTTGTTTTGAGCACCGCCATTCCATTTGGTTATCGACATTTCGTGTTTTTTATTACATTGTTTGGTTTTAGGAATAACATCATTCTGTTGTAAAAACTTTAATGCATCTTCTTCACATGTAATATTTCTTGCTAGCCAAATTAAGTTATAATTTTCCATATTGTCAAGTCGAAGCAAATATTTTCATTCAAGGTAAATTAACAATGGATTTGAACTATTAGAAATAGGCTATTAGGCCCTAACTGAGCTTACGATGACGTTATCGTACAAATGACGTCATCGTGGCATATCATATAAATAATAAATATTTATTGACTATAACTTTCTTATTTTTTATTTCTCCTGAAAAAGAATAATATATTTGGAATCAGCATAAAAAATGCTGTAAAACCATGTATTTATTTAAAAAAAATGGTGGTTCCCATAAAATGGAAAAGATCCAATTATAACAATACAACTGAAAACTAATGCCAGAGTTATTGTATTCTTTGGTAATATTGGCTTATGTCACCAAGTATTTGTGTGAATAGATTTCGACCGTTATTTTTCTGTCGCCACATGAATTCACACAAGTAGGTATCATTCATTTGCCGGTGAGTCCCTGACTGTCTCTTTATTCCTTCGTTTGGCCTTATTCTACAGAGATTCAACGTCTTGTGTTAGGTTCGGTTAGGTTAAGTTATGTTGTTAGGTTAGGTTACTTACCTCTCTTAAGTAGTTGTTGAAGTCTACAACTGTGTTGTGGCCAATGTGCAAAAGATTTTTCTACAGTAACTATAGGTAAACTAGTACACCATGCAACTTTTCAAATAGTAACTACTGTATAAGTAAACTGGAACACCGTGTAACTTTTAAAATAATAATTTCTCCAAAAACAGACTTACATTTTTTAAATCAGCGTAAAAATCTACATTAAATGTCTTATTTTTTAAAAAATAGGAAATAGTCCCAGTATCGGAAAAGGCCCAGTTATTCATACAGAGAAATATTTTAGTTATATTAGTCCTTCTCTTTTGTACCATGCATAGGATAGTTATGAAAAGTTTACCGTTTGTTTGGAGAAAGTTAACAAATAAAAAAATGTATTCATCTTCGACATATAATGAAAAATATCAGAAAATTTTAGGAAAAAAAAAAAAAAGAAGTTTTTGTACAAAATTATTTAATACTTTGTGTGTCCACCTTTTGCTTAAATGACTTCATTGATTCTTTTTCGATATTTTTCTACAAGGTTTCGACATCTCTCAGTAGAAATTTTGGATCACCTGAAGATCAGGGGCCCCAGTCTTCGTTAATTAGCCGTATAAGGCTAACTAACGAAAATATCACGACTTAACCTAACCAATCGTCAAGGGCGTACAATTGACCTAACGACTGGTTAGGTTAAGTCGTGATATTTTCGTTAGTTAGCCTTATAAGGCTAACTAACGAAGGCTGGGGGACCTGATCTTCAGGTGATCCGAAATTTTAGCCCATTCTTCTAAAGAAAATTGTTGCAATTCCTTCAGATTTGAAAGATTTCTCTTGCGGAGAGCTTTTTTCAAATGAAGCCATAAATTCTCGATTAAATTGAGATCTGAGCTTTGATTGGGCCACTCGAGAGGCTTGAAATTCTTTTGTTGAAGCTATTTCATAGTGCTCTTATTTTATGTTTTGGATAATTATCCTATTGCAGTACCAAAGTGCGATTGTACAGTCATCCGTCTCCATGAAGATTCATAGAGAAAATTCTAGAATTCAGAATTGCCAACAGTCTCTAATCAGTAAACCAACTAATGATAAAATTTTGTAATTCTTCAAGCCTAAGGTGGACATACAAAGTATTAAATAATTTTGTAAATATACGAAATCTTTTGCACTTTAACTTTTTTTTTATTTTCCTCAAATCCTTTGATGTTTTACATTATATGTTGGAGTTAAACTAATTTTTTTATTTGTTAAATTTTTTCAAATGAACAGGAAACTTTTCATAATTATTCTATGCATGGTACAAAAGATAAGGACGAATATAACTTAAATATTTCTCTGTATATATTTCCATTGTTATTTTTCTGTCGCCACATGGATTCGCACAAGTAGGTATCAATCATTTGCCGGTGAGTCCCTGACTGTCTCTTTATTCCTTCGTTTGGCCTTATTCTACAGAGATTCAACGCCTTGTGTTAGGTTCGGTTTGGTTAAGTTAGGTTAGGTTAGGTTACTTACCTCTCTTAAGTAGTTGTTGAAGTCTACAACTGTGTTGTGGCCAATGTGCCACGAGTGGAGAGAGAGGTAGCAGCAACAGAGAATGCAGGAGAGGTAATTAGAAGGTGATTAGAAATAATACTGCACTGTCGAAGTTAAGTGGAGCTACAGACAGACGTTTTCGTACCAAGAAATCCATTGCTTAGAGGATAAATGGCAGGACTCATGGATAACTTGGATGATCGGGTTGGTTGATTTTTTAATTCTTTGCATTAGACTGTATTGAGCATGAGCACGTCTTGTTACACACACACACACAAATACATATATATATATATATATATATATATATATATATATATATTTTTTTTACCTCGTGGTGCACGGACGTTTTGGTTTCCGCGTGTTTATAAGTTCAGCTATAAATTCTATCTTATACCAGTGTGTGTGTATTAAATACCAGTGAATTCGCGATAATATATTATTATGTGAAAGCCGGTGGCATATAGCTTGCACAAAAAAAAACACATCAAATTGGAACATAAATTAAAAGCAATTCGAACGGAAAAACAGCTCCTATAGAGGTTAAAAGGTCGGACAGAAATTGGAATAGCCATAAAACTAAGGTCGAGTTATCGAGAGAAATTTGAAAAGCGGGAAGAAGAGGGAAATAAATGAGAGAATGACAAAATATACGAAGAAATGTGTAAATTGCGCGAAAGTCAGAAAATTGAATAAAGCCGGATTATGTGTAAAGGAATGCGCGGCACATCAGCTCTGTGATTGCAAAAATGAAGCAGACCAGACCTCGGGCTTAAACTGCATTCTGTGCACTACGAATGCATGAACTTAGATAGAAAAGACAGGAAAATGGTAAGTAGAATAAATAACAACAGAAAATTAGTACAGAGGGGAATACAAAATGTTGAAATAGAAGAATCAAGTGCAGCAGTTTTACCGACAGAAAAACAGGAAACAGAAAATGCCTGCACAACCGAAAAGGAAAAAGAAAACACACTACAGGGAGGGGCGAAAGCAGCCTCAGTTAAAGAGATACCCATGGCGAAAGAGGGAAATACGAAATACACGCCGAAGGAAACAACCCCACTGAGTAGGGGAGAAGTGGTGGCGGATCAGAAGGAAATCGAATCACATAAGACTCAGAGGGAATTTAAACGACGGGCCATATGCGAATATTATAAAATAGGTGCGTGCAAATATGGCTCAAACTGCATATACAATCACCCCACAAAATGCTTCTATATGATGAGGAATGGGAAGTGCAGGTACGGACCAAACTCCAACTTTTTTCACCCTCGTTTGCGCAGACAGTCAATTACTGAGAAAAAATGCTTGAACATAGAGTGCCCATATTTTCACATAAAGGGTACGCAAAGAAGAGAACGGGAAAGAATAGATCATATTCGACATATAAGTAATAACAAGAGTAATGAAACATATTTTTTAGAAGAAATGAGGATAATAAAAGCACAGCTTTCCCTCCTAACAAGGAGAGACAGAACGCCACAAACATATGCACCACAACATTACGCACATCACCCTCCTATTCAACATCACCCACCAATAATACAACAACCCCAATTCCAATACTCCCGAATGCAGTGGCCTAACCAATAACACCAAACAGGAACCGACATCAACCAGGAAACTACCATCATTTAGGAAAATCGAACACGAAGATTAGAAACCCGGTAAATGTATTATACACGAATATACAAGTCCTCTATACGGACCATGCAGACTGCAAATTACAATACTTGCAAAATTTAGCTACGGAAACCAACATAGATATCATATGCCTAACGGAAACACACTTACATAAGAGCGAAAAAGGCTGTGAAAACTGCATCGAGAATACTGAAATAGCATTGCTGAACTACAACATATACAGAGCAGATAAAGTGGCTAGACGAGCAGGAGGGTGTTGTGTCTACGTGAAAAACACATACACATGTGGAGTGAAGGTAAACAAATCAAACAGCACAGTTGAAGTTATTATATTAGAAGTAAAAGAACTGAACCTAACCATTATGAACATGTACAGACCACCAAACATCACAAAAAGTGAATTCCAATTTGTTACAAAAGAAATAGAAAACATATTAAAATTACTTGAAACTCCAGCAACAAATATTCTAATTTTCGGAGATTTTAATTTCCCATTCATATCATGGAAGAAAAATGACGAAGTTATATATGTTGAGACGTTTCATGGCAACACAACTAAAGATGATAGAACCCAAGCAACAATGCTATTAGATGTTATGGAACATTACGCCCTTACCCAGGAAATCTGTGAAGCCACGAGAAAGGAGAACGTTTTGGATTTAATCTGGACAAATAACAACGAGATAATAATAAATAAAAAAGTAACGCACACAAAGTTCTCCGACCATAACCTCATCGATATACAATTGAAGTTAGCACCCAGAGGTCCGAAAACGCATCCTAGAGAGGCAGATGGAATATTTGAAGGCTTAAAAATAAATTCAAAGAAAGTAAATTGGAAAAACGTAAATAAAGATTTAAAGGAGGTAAAATGGGAATTGCTACTTCACGAGAAGACTTCACAAGAAATACTATGTATAATAGAGACTGAAACCAAACCTATAATACTGAAGAATATTCCAGAGAGACAGGAAAGAAAACGTAGCAAGCTCGAGAAAAAAATCAGGACACTATTCTGGCAACGAAGACAAACCGTAAAACATCTCCACAGATGCAGAACTGATGCAAAGAGACTCAAACTAGAGAGGAAACTTGGCGAAATAGAAATGGACCTAACGCAAACATTCATACATAAGACAAACGAGGAGGAAAACAAGGTAGCAGAAAACATAAAAAATAACCCAAAATACTTCTACACGTTTGCGAAAAGGAAAATACAGTGTAAGGAGCAGTGGCGGCTCGTCGGTAGGCGCTGCGGAACTGCAGCACCCCTAAATTTTTTATTTACAATTGAAATAATCAAGAACAATATAAGGATGAGCTCACTGAATAACTTTTTCAATAACTTTTGAAACTTTTATTCATTGCTCAATGCTCATCCTTTTATTTCAGTAATTATTTCAACCCATTCTTAGAGACAGCACCCCTAGAATTTTTAGTCACGAGCCGCCACTGGTAAGGAGGGTATTGGACCGTTGATAGATGGGGAGGTCGAATATACAAATGACCCGAAAGAAATAAGTGAACTGCTTATGGAACAATTTAAGTCTGTGTTTAGCACCCCTAAGTCCGAGATGGAAGTGGAAAACCCAGATGAATTTTTCGGCACACATACAGATCAACCAAGAACAAATTCCGGCACAAACCTATTAATGGACTTCGAGTTCACGGAAGGAGATGTAATTACGGCCTTATCACAGATGCGAGGCAATTCAGCGCCAGGGCCAGACACATGGAGTGCCACATTTCTTAAGAAATGCAAAGAGAGTACTGTAAAACCGCTATACTTACTATGGAGGAAATCACTCGACACAGGACAAATTCTACTTCCCTTAAAGAACGCAAACATTGCCCCCCTGGTTCTAGGACAGTTCATACCAGGACAGCTCATAACAGGACAACTTATACCCAGAGAACTCATACCCGGACAACTCATACCTAGGACAACTCATACCTAGGACAACTCATACCTAGGACAACTCATACCTAGGACAACTCATAAATAGGACCAGAAAAAAAAATGAAAAATTAATGAAAACATTTATTTTATAAAATTAAAAATTAAATTTAAACATTTAGAATTCATGCAAGTTATTAATGAAAACATTTATTTTTAAAATTAATGAAAACATTTATTTTTAAAATTAAAAATTAAATTTAAACATTTAAAATTCATGCAAGTTATCTACAGATCTACAGAAGCTAAGGCTAACAAAGACCCTAAGATCCACTCTAAGGTTAGCCCGAGAGAAAGGAAAGAGTAGCGGGTTAAGAGAAGAGAAGAGAATAAGGGGTTAAGTAAGGAGCAACACCTATCACGTGGGTTAACATTCATTCAGAAAAAGAGAAAAAGTCTCACCATCATCATCCGCCGGCCACTGCCGACAAGTCAGAAAAATAGTCGGAGAGAATAGGAGAGGGGTGAAAGATGAAAAGAAGTAAAATAAGAACGCTTACAAACCATGCAAACACAGTCTTAACTCACTGTCATACCATGCAAACTACAAACATGCAAGAAAGAAGTTAGACATGCAAAGTAAGGAAAAAAAAAAAAAAAAGTAGGTAAAGTTAAACAAAAAGTGGGTTAGTTTACGCTACGAGCTACATCTACGTTCGTGTTAGTCTAATTTTTTTTTTTTTTTTTTTTTTATTGCTGGCATCACACGCTGGCATGTCACAAGCTGGCATTCATCGTCAACAGACTCATCCTCGAGCACCACCACCAGAGCTCCTGTTGTAACTTTCTTTTTTAATTAAACAACGTTAATATTTTAAAATGTCTGTCAAGACGGTTCTTAAACATATTAACGCTGGTAGAATGAACGACTGACGCGGGAAGATTATTCCATTTATCAATTACTTTAAACGTAAAGAAGTTTTTAGCGATATTAGTAATGAAACGTCTGCCACGCAACTTAAATCCGTTATTGCGAGTATTACTATTATCGAAAGTGAACAATTTGTCAAAATTTACGTTATCGATGTTATTAACGATTTTGAAAACTTCAATAAGCTCCCCCCTTAATCTCCTAGTTTCGAGTGAATACAGGTCTAACTCTTTAATCCTATCTTCATAAGGCTTATTGCGCAATGACGGAATAAGTTTCGTGGCACGACGCTGAACCCTTTCTAACCTATCAATATCCTCACGCAAGTACGGGCACCAAAACTGAACGGCATATTCTAAATGAGGCCTGACTAGGGACTTGTAAAGGGGCAATATAATATCCTTCGATTTAAATTCGAAATTACGCGCTATGAAGCCTAACATCCTATTAGCTTTTGCGCAAGACTCCAGGCACTGGTTCCTAACCTTTAAATCCTTAGATACGCGTACGCCTAAATCTACTTCCTCGTCAACGCTCGCTAACTCCCTATCATCCATCGTGTACGTAATTATTGTTGCGAGAACCTATATGCAAAACTTTACATTTGTCTACGTTAAATTGCATCTGCCACTTATCTGTCCACTCCATAATCCTATTACATCGTCTTGGATCCTATTTCTATCGTCCTCGTTAACAACCTTACCGCCTATTTTAGTATCGTCCGCGAATTTTGACACGTTACTAGTCAATCCTACATCTATGTCGTTAATGTAAATTACGAATAGCAATGGGCCTAACACTGAACCCTGTGGGACACCGCTACCTACATCTAACCACCCGATTCACTACCATTAACTACGACCCTCTGCCTCCTAGCACGAAGCCATTCTTCTAACCAGTTAGCTACCTGACCGCGTATACCGTGCGCTTTAACCTTCGCAATTAGTCTCCTATGCGGAACTGTATCGAACGCCTTTTTAAAATCTAAATAAATAACGTCAGCTGCTCTATGCCTATCGTATTCGCGCACTATTTCGTTATAAAATTCTAACAAATTAGTTAAACAAGACCTATGGCGTCGAAACCCATGCTGACTACTATTAATCAAATCTCTACTTTCTAAGTGATCGATATACGATCCCTAACTACGGATTCCAAAAGTTTACCGACAATTGACGTTAAGCTAATGGGCCTATAATTGCTAGCTGCGCGGTCGCCTTTTTTAAAAATAGGCGTGACGTTAGCTAATTTGAAGTCTTCAGGAATAATCCCCGTTTCGAGTGACTGATTAAAAATCTTCGTTAAGGGGCCTACGATAACGTCTTTCAAATCTTTCAAATGTCTGGGATAAAAAGCGTCAGGGCCTGGAGCCTTGCTAACTTTTAGCCTATCGATATAATGCGCAATCTCAGCCTCGTAAACAGTTATTTCATCTAAAATAGTCTCGCTACTAAATGGAACGATATCGTCCACGTCGGGGACATTATTTACGTCTTCTACGGTAAAAACTGTCGCAAAAAAGTTATTGAAAATACCCGCCATCGCCTGAGCGTCAGAAGCCAAAGCGCCATTAACATCCACTAGAGGGCCTATGTTATCTTTTACCGGCTTACGATTATTACGTATTCAAAAAACTTTTTTGGATTATGTTTACTATCCGCAGCTATAAGTATCTCTAAATTACGCTTGGCATTCCTAACTGATCTTTTAACCTGACGTCTAAGCTCGATATATCTATTAAAGTTAGCTGCCGTGCCATTGCGCTTTAAGTCTATACGCTCTATTACGCTCGTTTATGAACTCGCCTATTTCCCTAGTCCACCACTTCGGCCTACCACGATTTCTACGCGCTTGGGCCTACGAGGAATAAACTCCCTTTCAATATTCCTAAAACTTTCTTTAAACGCCACCCAACGCAAATTTGTGTCATTACCCATAAATAAGTTATCCCAGTCCACTACTCTCATCCTATCAGCAAAACTATCAAAATTAGCCCTACGAAAATCAGGGACTTCTATTACGTTACTATCCTGTGTGTTTTCTATCAATAACTTGTGTTTAACTTAAACCTAAGAATTTGATGATCACTACATCCTAAACTCTCGCCTACTTCTAAACCTTCGACTATATTCTCGCCGTTCGTCATCACCAAATCTAAATATTATCACCGCGCGTTGGTTCGGTAACTATCTGTCGTAAAAAGTTATCGTCCATAAACTCAACCAATCTCAAACCCTCCTCATTACCAGTAAAATTCTCGTAATTAACATTAGGGCAGTTAAAGTCTCCGACAATTATACTATTCCGATTGTCAATAAAATTACCAAGAAGTGAGTAAAATCTAGTATCTATATCGAGGGGTTGAACGGGAGGTCTATAAACAACAACAAAATTAAAACTAATACTACGCGCCCTAACTTCAACACAGATCGCATTAATTGCTGCCGGAAAATCTAACTTAACCTCGATAGCCCTAAGGGAATTACGAATGTACAGCAAAACGCCGCCTCCAAACTATGTAACCTATCATTAGTAAAGAGTTTAAAACCCGGTATATCAAGTTCCCCCAACAAGTCCCGAGTCACGGTATTTAACCAAGTTTCAGTGATAGCAACTATATCATAGTTGCCGGAATAAATTACCGCCTTAAATTCATTTAATTTATTTCTAATACTACGCGCGTTGCAATAAAAGACGTTTAAGTTATTTTTTACCACGGGCCCGCGTTTTAAACTATTTATCACGTCGGGCCCGCGTTTCCCGGACCCACAACGTTTAAAGAAGGCTTCGACCTATACAGCTTTCGCACGTTTTCGTCTATTAACCTACCTAGCCTAGCATTACCTATTTCATTAAAATGCACCCCATCTTTTATAAAAAGGCTAGGATCACTGAATTCGGACCACAGCTTTACGAAGGGTACATTTCCTCAGCACAAATCTCTTCTAATTTGTTATTCAAAAATATTGTTTTTGACGTAATTCTAAGACCCAACCCGTGCCTAGGGGTAATACCTAGAACTAAAGACCTATCTGACCTCGCCTTCAGGGACCTAATTAACCCCCTATATCTCTCCAAAAGGTCAGGCACTCTCGTATCGGGCCTATACGAGTCGTTGCCTCCTACCATCGTCACCAACATTGAGTGACGGGAAGCAACGTCAACCCTATCCACTTCGTCTCTAACTCTGTCAACCCTGGCCCCTGGGAGACAGACCCTCCTCCTCTTGGTTGGATTCCGTTTAACGAACTCTTTGTCCATGTGGCGCACTAAAGAGTCCCCAATTAAAATAGTTTCCCCCTCATTCACGTCCCTTTCCAAATGGGCGAAAGGGTTCGAAACCTCGATAGGGGGGGATTCCTATCACCTAACGTACGCGGCCTAGCTCCACCCTTAACCTCTCTAAATCCCTCGCTATCTACTACTCTCGGACTAACCTTAACCTCTTCCTCAACTCTATCTAACCTTCCCGACAAGCTACCTAAACTAGAAACTAAGTTACGCACCTCACCCTTCAAATTACTAACGTCTTCAACGTTAGTATTGGTTCGGCTTCCGTCAACCGTAGCCCTAACCCTGCCCTCATCAAGCGTTGCAAGTCTATCCGCTACCTCACGTACACTGCGTTTTATGTCAACTAATTCCTCCATGAACTCGCAAAAGAAACAAACTGATCTATCGGTAATCGCCATTGGACCGCCGTTATAATCCTTAAATTCCGAATACCACCGGTTAACCCTACACCTAACACACGACGCTTTCTGCGACGGCATCGCGCAGTTAAAAATTTAAACCGTCACAGGTATAAGTTAAATTAAGCCGGCACGCTATGAAAACTTCTAAATCGCTAAAAACCACTAATATTCAATTACTTAACTATAACAATGTAAATTTAAACGCAAGTATATAAAATTCAAAACTATCCAAAAGTAAAATTCTCAGCAACATACAAAAGTAAATGCAAAATCAGAGAGCTCAGGAAATGCGTCCGGTTCAGTACAGAATGCCCGGTTAGGTCAACTGAATACCCGGTTGAGTTCATTGAATGCCCAGTTAGGTCAACTGTACGCCCTTGACGATTGGTTAGGTTTAGTCGTGATATTTTCGTTAAAACTAACGAAATATCACGACTAAACCTAACCAATCGTCAAGGGCGTACAGTTGACCTAACCGGGCATTCAAATTTTATCCTATGTAAATAATGGTTCCCTCTTTATTATATATTTGCAATAAATAATAAATTTGTTGTTATTGTTTTCTTATCTTATTTTGGTTAATTTGCAGAGTTTAAACTTTCGGGGTGGATATAGATGAAAAGATCAACATTGGGGTGGTAATTGTTGAAGAGAGTAAGAGTTGTCCTAGGTATGAGGTGTCCTAGGTATGAGTTGTCCTAGGTATGAGTTGTCCTAGGTATGAGTTGTCCTTGGTATGAGTTGTCCTAGGTATGAGTTGTCCTAGGTATGAGTTGTCCGGGTCTGAGTTGTCCGGGTATGTGTTGTCCTGGTATGAGCTGTCCTGTCACGTGCCCCCCTATTTAAAGGTGGTAACAGAGCAATGCCCAAAAATTATCGGCAGTGGCTCTCACCTCACACCTTATAAAGTGTTTTGAACGCATAATTAGAGGCAAAACTACCGACTACCCACAACAAAAAGACTTATACAACCAAAATCAACATGGCTTCAGGGAGGGAAAATCATGCCTGTCACAGCTACTAGACCACCAGGAGAAAATATTAGGAACATTGTGTCGAGGATTAAACATTGATGTAATATATACGGACTTTGCTAAAGCCTTCGATAAATGTGACCATGGAATCATTGCATACAAACTTAAGAATACAGGAATTACTGGAAAGCTAGGAAGGTGGATATTTAATTTCCTGACGCAAAGAACGCAAAGAGTGGTGGTAAACGGAGTTAAATCGGAAGTCTCGGAAGTCGTGAGCTCTGTCCCACAAGGGACAGTATTAGCTCCCTTGCTGTTCATAATAATGATTGCAGATATTGATGCAGATATTAAGGACAGTACTGTATCATGCTTCGCAGATGACACAAAGATGTGTAAGGAAATATTGAACGAGATGACATAAAGAAAATTACAAAAACGACATTGAAACATTATTCCAGTGGCAGAAAACAACAATATAAAGTTCAACGAAGAAAAATTCCAACTTCTAAGATATGGTAATAACAAAGAGCTACAGAAAACAGGGTACAAAACTATGCAAGCCAAACAGATAACACCAAATCCACAAGTCAGGGATCTTGGAGTAATAATGTCGGATGCAGAATTCAGAGAGCACAATAAAATCAAAATCACAACGGCTAGAAAAATAATGGGAATCATCTGGAGGAGCTTTCGTAGCAGAAAGCAAACATCATGCTCAAATTATGGAAGAGTCTAGTCCTACCAATAATTAAGTATTGCTCAGTACTCACAAGCCCACACAGAAAAAGAGACATTGCGAACATTGAAGCTGTACAAAGGACTTTTACGTCTAAGACTGAGGAAACGGAAGGTAAAGACTACTGGTCTCGATTACAATCCCTGGAACTCTACTCTCTCGAAAGAAGGCGCGAGCGCTACACAATAATATACATATGGAAAATACTTGAGGGCTCTGTCCCTAACTTCAGAAATGAAATACAGTAGAAACAAACTTGAATGAGAGAAGAGTCAGATTTTGTATGGTCGCAGCTGCTGTGGGACAAGGGGCCATGAAAACGAGGATGGAAAATACCCTCAGAATACGGAGCCCAAAGCTTTTCAATGTCCTTCCAAATGATGTGAGGAATCTACAGCACATCGACCTGAATAACTTCAAGAACCAGCTGGACAGATTCTTGTGCAAAGTCCATGACCAACCATGCGTGGCTGGCTACGAGGGCAGGAGGAGATCAGACAGCATTTCCCTCCTTCACTAAATCCAGGAAATGAGGCAGGATGCTGCAGAGGGGTCGACCGTGGGTCGATCCTGAACCGTCGTTGAAACTCACCAAAAGTAACCAAAAGTAAAAGTATATTGACGATTGGTTGGGTTAAGTCGTAATATTTTCGTTAGTGTTAACGTTTTATTTGATGGATTCATTTAAAAAATGTCTCCTAAAGATCCTAGTGTAGTTTACGTTCCCCAACTTTAACCTAGTGTAGTTTGTGTCCCTTTTGTGTCAGGGGGACGTAAACTACACTTGCTCCATATGTACAAATTTCTAAAAAGCATAAAAACTTACTAACTCTTAATAATCCGTTATATTTTTTATATTTTAGTGAGAGTAATAAAATTAAAAAATTAATAATTTTTTTATATTTTAAAGATTTTGTTTCTAGGCGAACTTTTTTCCGAACTGTACACACACGCAATCTACCATGTCTTAAAGGAACTCGATGCCATTAACGAAATATTTATAACTTATATATTAAAATAATTTCAACTTGTTGCTGCGAACATTGATATATATTTAAGCTGAAATTGCCGAAATTGCAAAATCATTTATTATAGTTACAAATTGTTGTGTAGAGAAATATTTAAAATATATTCACTTTTTCATCTACTCAGATTAAAAGGCTTATGAAATAGGTCTATAGGTATATTTAGAAGTTCATATAATAATTAACTTTAAATAATTAACTTTAAATATGCTTTCTAGAAAAGCAATAAACCAAAAGTTTACTATCCAGACATAGTTCAGGGAGTCGGTGAAGGCAGATATATACAGGGGGGTAAAAAAAAAGTGATCCCTTAGAGGTAAAGTGTCATATTAAAAAAAGTAGGGGACTAGATCTCCCAAACTTCACAGATGCTTAGCTTAGCATGTTGTTCGTCTTAATTGAGAAGTTGCTCGATGGGTCCCCCTTCCTGCTCACGCAGGCCTCCAAACGTGGACGCCACTGATCAATACATCTGTTTACATATCATTGAGACACCTTCTCCCAGCTGAGCAGAATTCTTTCGCGTAGTTCATCTATGTCTCTTATATTCGTATCAGGGATGTAAACTTTGGATTTCAGGGCTTCCCAAACACCATAATTTAGTGGTGAAAGATCGGGGCTACTAGCCGGCCACATATTGGGTTCGATAAAATCCGATGTTTCGTTCTCAAGGAATGTGACAGTTTGGCGTGCTCTGTGAGCAGGGGCTCCATCTTGTTGGAAAGTATATCTTTCACTCTATCTAACTGATATTCGACGAATTAGTGGTGAAAGATATACTTTTCCAACAAGATGGAGACCCTGCTCCCCAAGCACGCCAAACTGTCACATTCCTTGAGAACGAAACAACGGATTTTATCGAACCCAATATGTGGCCGGCTAGTATCCCCGATCTTCACCACTAGATTATGGTGTTTTGGAAGCCCTGAAATCCAAATAGTGCAGTAGCTTAGACCCTGATTTTTTGAAGTAAGTGGACATTCTGGACAAAGCACCAAACTTGGCTCAAATGTTGTTCAGGACCTTAGCTACCAATTTTTCCCCGGAACCAAGACGCAAACCCTATCTTGGCTGCCATTTTGGAAATCCAAGTGGCTGCCAGCTAGAAATCAACAAACTATTGTGAGGAGTAATTGTAAATAAATAGTCCCTAAACCTACATATTTCGATGCCAGGATTGCTATAAGATAATCAGAATTACCCTTAAATGTTTATTTAATGTAAAATATTTAACAATATAACTATATAATATGTGCTTTTCTGTTTTGCAGGTGATTGTGAACATGGATTGGAGCAAATGCATGGTTTGTCAAGAGAGCAAGGTGAGACTCTTAAATGTCCACTCAATGCTGTGAGTGGTAAAAAAACTGAAGCATATGCAACATTTATGGAGAATGTCAACGCATTCAAGAATCTTGGAAGACTACCAGTTCCTCTTCTTTTCAATGAAGAGGTGACTGTTGAAGATCTGGTTCAGAATAAAGCTGTGTGGTACAAGTCATGCCATGTTAAATTTAGTAAAGAAAAGCTTGAAAGGGCTACAAAAAAGAGAGAAAGGGCGGATGAAGGTGAAACCAGTTCATCTACGGGGAAGCGGGTTCAGCGGCATCCTATGGACAAAGCAACTTGTGTGTTTTGTCAACAAACACATGGGCATCTTCACGAATTCAGTACATTTGGCGCTGACGTCAATTTACGAATGATGGCTACAGAACTCAGTGACACAGAACTAATGTCTAGAATAGGAGGTGGTGATCTCATGGCCATTGAAGCCAAGTATCATCTGCAATGCTTGACATTTTATCGGAACCGTTACCGCTCACTTTTGAGACAAAAACAGAGCAAGGAAGAAGGCTATGAAGAAAACTTGATGAAAGCAAAGGCAATAGTTGAGGTCGTTAATCATGTAGAAAATTGCGTGGAAGAAGGAATCTTTCAAATGAAGTTTTCTGTGCTATTTGATCTGTATCAAAAAAGACTTCGGGACTTAGGTATTAATAAGGAAATGAACAGAGGACGATTCAGAGAGAAGATTCTGGAGTATTTCCCATATGCCCAGGAAGTGAGTGATGGCAAGAACAAAATCTTAGTTTTTCAGCAGGGAATTCAGGAAATGCTCAGAGAGACAAATAGACAGAATTTTGAAGGAGATACTATGATTCTTGCAAAAGCTGCTAGAATCATACGCAAGGAAATCGTCAACTTTACTGGATTCAAGTTTGCAGGTGCCTTTCCATCTGGTTGTCAACAGGAATCGGTACCTACAACCTTGAAAACCCTTATATCTATGATCACAAATGGTGCTGACGTGAAGGACCAAACACCAGAAGACTCCCCTGCAACTCTCACTGTCTCGCAACTTATCCTTTTTAATTTTAGGAACAAGCATACATCATCATCTAAGGTTCGCCATTCTTTGGAAAGAGAACCACCATTGCCTCTGTATCTTGGTCTGAAAATTCATACTGAAATTCGGTCAAAATCATTAATTACACAACTATATGAATTGGGTCTCAGTGTGAGTTATGACCGAATTCTTCAAGTCGAAAGCCAACTTGCAACAGCAGTGTGCCAGAACTTCAAGACCAAAGGAGTGGTTGTACCAGCTCAGTTTCGTCATGGACCATTTATTGTTGGGGCACTTGACAATCTGGATTACAACCCATCTAGTACAACTGCCGTTGGATCATTTCATGGTACAGGGATTAGTCTGTTTCAGTTCCCAACTGTCTCAAACTGTGGAACCAAACAAGGTGATCTTGTGCTACCTTCTCTAGGTTCAAAGGACTTGGAGTTACTCATGTCCTACTCAATTGTACCAGCTGTTGCAATGGACAAAACCAAGGTAGAAGTCCTGAAGTTGTCTAATGTGTCTGACCCTATTGAGGGACACTACCATGAAGCATGTTTCCAGGAAAAGGAGTGGATGAAAGAAGCGTTCAGGATCTTGGAGAAAGACACGATAGGGAAGGGTGATGTTATATCATGGTCAGCATACCACGCTACAAGGCAAGAACAAGATGAAGATCAAATGAAAACCCTTTCCTACCTCCTTCCCTTATTCCATGAAAAGGCCGCTACTCCAGCGATGATCAAGCATGGAATGAATGTTGTTCGGTCTGCTACTGAATTCCTTAACCCCGGGCAAATACCAGTTGTTGCATTCGATGCACCCCTATATGCCCTTGGTAAATTCATTCAGTGGAAGTGGCCAGACACCCACGGAGAAGACAAGGTCATCGTCATGTTTGGAGGTCTACATACAGAGATGGCCATGTGGAGAACGTATGGAGATTATCTAGAGGGATCTGGGTGGACAAATGCCTTGACACAAGCAGGCATTGCTTCGGCAGGAACTGTTGACTCATTTCTTAAAGCCTCTCATCTTACAAGAACCAGACATGCTCACCAGGTAACAGCTTTGACATTGGCAAAGCTGCAGCATGAAGCCTTTATGGAAACTGTTGGTCCCTATGATGACAAGACAAAGGAAGAGTGGAAGAAGAAGATGGTTCAGGTCAGTCCAACATTCCAATACTGGGAGACAATTCTTCAGATGGAGATAGACGGCCTCATATTCATACGATCACATCGTGCAGGAGACTTTCCATTGTATGTAGAAAGCTTGAAGAAAGTAGTTCCCTGGTTCTTTGCTCTTGACCACCAGAATTACGCACGTTGGCTTCCACTCCACATCCGGGACATGAAGAATCTCCCTCAGCCAGTTATGAATGAGTTTTCACGAAATGGACACTGGGTAGTACACAAGACCAAGAAGAGATTCTCAGCCATGCCTTTAGACCAAGCGCATGAACAAAACAATGAGAAAGTCAAAGGTTCAGGAGGCGCGGTGGGTCTGACTGAGAATCCAGTGGCATTCAAGAAGTGGATGGTAGCAGGGCCAGAACAAGCCAGATTGATTACTGAATATGAAGACGAAAACCTTCCAGAAACTGAAGACAACAACTTCCACCACGAAGAAGGACTATCTACACAGAGAAGATTCAAGGATCATGTTTCTAATCTCGTTGAAGTCTTCCGTGATATGGGAAATCCATTTTGTGATAATGGGAATGAGTTACTGGCCTTAGACACAAGGAATGTCATGGATGAATCTGTGGTCCATACAGTGAGAACTATAAAGGATTTGGGTAAGGAGCAATATAGCCGATACTACAAAGAAGTTGTCACAGATTGTACAAGGTCAATTCATACACCGATCAAGAAGAACTCGCTTGCCCTCTTCAGATGTCCTCGGCCGAAATCTCAGGTACGGAATGTTGGGGGAATCCAACTACTGAAGAACGATGTTGCTCTATTCTCTCATCTGTATATTGTTATGCAACATCGGCATAGTGACATGGATGCATTCTTCCAACACGAGAATCACCCCTTTCCTTCTTCCCTATCTGATGGTGGGAAATTGCGGTTTGGGAAAAAGTCTGACCTACTGAAAATCATTACATTTGAAAACAAGGACAACCCTCCAGATCCTTTTGATGTGAAACTTCTTGATGGAGCTGCCATCGTCCATTTGCTGTCTACTGCAGGTGTTACCAACTTTGAAGAGTATGCAGATCGTGTATTCGTCCCTTATCTCATCAAACAGTTAGAAACTTGCCAGCGAATTGACATCGTCTGGGATACCTACACTGCAAGCACCTTAAAAGAGACTACCAGAGAAAAACGGGGAAAAGGAATCAGAAGAAAGGTTGAAGGAAAAACCAAATTACCCCTAAATTGGCATGACTTCCTTCGAGACTCTAGAAACAAGCAAGAACTGTTCGCTTTCCTATCAGACAAGGTTGCTGCAATGGAAGTTCCTAACAACAAAGAAGTTGTTATTACATCAGGACCTGAAGTCATCATCAATGGGGCCGACCGCACAATGCCAAGATGCGACCATGAGGAGGCAGACACTAGACTGTTCATTCATCTTCAAGATGCAATAAAGGAAGGGCACATTAACTGCATGATCAGAACTGTAGACACGGATGTTATTGTCATTCTAATAGGAAAATTCCATCACTTGACGTCCATAAGATCTGAAGTAAATATTTGGGTTGGTTTTGGCACTGGGAAAAACTTCACTTACCATCATATTAACACAATCTGTGCCTCTTTGGGTGAAGAGAGATGCACATCCCTACCACTGTTTCACTGCTTCACGGGATGTGATACAACATCATCCTTTTACGGAAGGGGCAAGAATACGGCATGGGCAGCATGGCACCATTACCCTGAGGTAACACAAGCATTCACATTCATGGCACGAAATCCATTTGCAGATGTTGACGCCGAAACTCCCCACTTCAAGCTTCTTGAACGGTACACAGTTGTCCTCTATGACAACACCAGTGACATTGAACGTGTAGATGAGGCAAGAAAGGTCATGTTCTGTCAGAAGGGAAAAGCTATGGAGACTATCCCACCAACTCAGGATGCTCTTCTCCAACACACCAGGAGGGTCACATACCAGGGAGGAATATGGTCGACCTGTGAGAGAAGTGAACAGAATCTTCCAACTCCTGAAGGATGGGGATGGACCTTTAGCGAAGAGTCCCAGTCATGGACACCAGTTTGGACCACAAGACCAGTAGCATCTAAAGCTTGCAGCGAATTGGTCAAATGCGGCTGCAAGAGCAAGAGTGGATGTGGCACCAGGTGTGCTTGCAAGAAGGCCAGGTGGAAGTGTACAGAACTGTGTAGCTGCAACTGTGCAGTTTAACATATAGCGTCGAGCGGGGTGAGTTGGGACAGTTCGGGACAGGGGGTGAGTTGGGACAGTAGGCATTGCAATGCTAAATGCCAAGATATTTCCATTTTATGGTGCCCATTTAATAGCCCTGCCCTTACTCTACAAATGTTGTTAATACAAGTTTTCTATAGAACCACGAATAATGCATGAAAATTGTGCAAATATGAAAGGGTAGCATTTTGACCTTTGTAGAATTTCATTTTTTAAAATGCACATATTTTGCCAATTTTCCTCTCCCACATTCAGTTATAGAGCTAAAGGTCTACTTTTTGGTGGGTGAAATCTTCAATTGTTATAGTTTCGTTGATTTTTCTTAAACATGGTTTTCTTGAACATGGTTTTTGTGTTAAAATATTCACGATTTTCACTGTATATGTTGTACGAAGTGTGATTTCTGCAGTAAACATACTTCTGATCAGCTTAAAAGTTGTTTTATTGATCTGATCATGCCAAAAAACATATAGTTTGATGCCAAACATGCCAAGGGAATTCTCTATTGAAACTTATATCAGAAATTCCATTTTGTCTATGGCGGCCATCTTGAAATCCAATATGGCGGCCAAGTAATGGTCTCTGAAGGTGGTTCCGGGGATATTTTTAATTGTTGGTCCAAAATATACAAGTAGGGAAAGTTTGGTGCTTTTGTCCGGATTGTCCACTTCACTTGTTTAGCTGCCCTACTAAAAGTTTACATCCCTGGTACCAATATAAGAGACATAGATGAATTACGCGAAAGAATTCTGCTCGGCAAGGGGGTGTCTCAACGTTATGTAAACAGGTGTATTGATCAGTTGCGTCCACGTTTGGAAGCCTGCGTTGAGCAGAAAGGGGGACACATCGAGCAACTTCTCAATTAAGACGAACAACATGCTAAGGTAAGCATCTATGAAGTTTGGGAGGTCTAGTCCCTTAACTTTTTTTAATATGACAGTTCAGTTTACCTCTAAGGGGTCACTGTTTTTTACCCACCCTTATATATATATATATAGATATATATATATATATATATATATATATATATATATATATATATATATATATATATATAAATATATATATATATATATATATATATATATATATTTATATATATTATACATGGGCGTAGCCAGAATTTCTTTTCGGGAGAAGCTTATATATACAGTATATATATATTAAAAGTGTGTAAATGAATAAAAACACATTCATAAATGTACTACAATAATTAAACATTTGCTGAAGGTACTTGGCATGGCTTACTTATAATTTACATATAATTTACAAAACGGAATAGAAATACCAAACCTATGATTTTATTTCGGGTGGGGGGTCTGAAGCTCCCGTAGCCTGCCCCCCTGTCTACGTCCCTGTATATACAGGGTGTTTCAGGAGGAAAGGTCAATACTTCGGGAGGTGATAGTATAGGTCATTGTGAGAAAAAAGTTCATATGAACATGTGTCTAATTCTGAATGGTTACGGAGATAGAACTGTTTGAATCTACAAATACAAAAGCATTGTTAATGGTAATCAAGAAAGAGAAACCAATTATTGTTTCTAACATTTAATATTTAAACATTGGCATTTTGAATGGTATCAGATACAGAAATGACAAATTTGTTACAGTTTACAATACGTTTTCGAAAATCCCACCGTCAACCTCAATGCACTTTGCAACTCGTGTGCGAAGATCGCGTGTTGTTCGTCTGAGTTGATCTTGACGTTCCTTTATGCGGGCAGCAGCATCCAAAATGCGCGCGAGCAATTCCTCTCGTGTATCCACCTTTCTTTTGTAAACTTGATTTTCATCCACCCCCACAAACAATAATCTAACGGAGAGAGGTCTGGAGACTTTGGTGGCCATTGAATGGGACCACCGCAGGAGGAAGAAGAGCTGCCCGCGCATCAGATTCAAACAGCTCTATCTCCGTAACAATTCAGAATTAGACACTTGTTCATATGAACTTTTTTCTCACAATGACCGATACTATCACCTCCCGAAGTATTGATCTTTCCTCCTGAAACACCCTGTATATATATATATATATATATATATATATTATATATATATATATATATATATATATATATATATATGAGTTTTCCTGCCCAGTGTGACGGTTACACTTGTTTCGTTTGAAGTCCGAATAAAAGTGATATTACAATAAAAACCCTGCAGTAAATCCTTTTAAGTTGTACCAATTTTTGAGTGAATATTCAGTGGGCACAGTCGTATGCCTATTTAAGTGGTGAAATAGCGACGTATGTTGAAATTGAGCAAATAAATTAAAGCAACTTAATCTATACAACGTTTCTTTCGAGTGTTTTCTATCTGAGGAACTCTAACTGCCCATCGAAAGGCAATATCCCTCAGTTATCCCCCGCGGTACACTCCAGGGCACCAATCAGTGAGAATCTACAGCGTGCCACATCCCCCATCCCCCAACCCACGGAATAACGGAAAAACTTTCCCTCCTTCATTTCTAAAGTCAAATCAAATACCTCACCTAATAAATTATCATTTTGAGTTAATATTTCGTGCACAATCATTTACATACCATAAGAAACATGGAAATGGAAAATCAATTCATACAACCCTGTGGATACCGTATAAAAGAAACAGATGAATCAAAGGCATTTCGCTGCGATCTTTGCTATGCCTTAGTCGAATTTCAATGCTTCTTATAACAGGCCCTAAACAATTGAACGGAATCAAGTTCTTCTGCAAAAGTTTCATAATCGAAATAAATTCGTTTATGGTTTTTAAAGCAGAACGAGACTATGAGGAAAAGGCAAAAGAGGAGTTTATGAATAGCGAACAGAAAGAAAAAATAGAAGGAATGAAGATAATATGAGAGGAAACTGCGAAAAACGAACAGGAAAAAATAACAGAAAAAGCAGAAATAATAGAAATAAAAGAAGCACCAACAGAGGAAACAGAGGCACAAAACCAAATCCAAAGATTTCAAACAAAGGACATTAGCAGCAATAGGAAAAAACAAGTAGACAATAACAAAATCATACTGAAACCACCAAAAACAAAGGCCCCAAGTAAAAATGAGGAAGAAACTATATGTAAACACTATGTGAAAGGAATTTGCAGCTATAAGGGAGGAGAATGTATTTACGAACACCCTCCTGTGTGTCAACTACGAGTTCGTCTGTGTGTCTTAAAAATTACCCTGTACATACTGTAAATAGAAATCTTGCGTTATCTTATATGAGATAATTGGCTCTCTTTTTCTTTTATGCCGGGGGTTGGCACTTTTGCGGGCATTTGTCCTTGGCCCCCTCCTTCCTGCATAAAAACTTCATAATCACAATTAATCATATTTATTTATTTAGTTCATGACCATAACTTCGAGGTTTGTTTTATTTAATGTTTAATCATAATATTCATACTATGAAATCCTAACTAGGTACTTATGAAATGCTTTTATGTTATAATAATTAATCTGGGAGCCCAGTAAAGCCTAAAGTTTAAGGACTATACTATTCATTAGAATAAATAAATAAAATCTGTGAAATGTTATCGTAATACAACGAAATTCTTTATCGCTTGCGTATCAGGGGTTTTTCTGTAGTTTAACAGATTACATCATAGTCGCAATTTTTTTTAGTTCAATTTGAACGATGGCCTGGCAACTCCCCGATTTAAATCCGTGGGAAAATCTGAGTACATTGTCAGACAACGAGATGAAGTAGCTCTCTGCAATATTTGAAGAGGCCAAGACCAAATTTCAAGAGAAACGTTGGTCAGAGTACTCCAATATGCTTTGCAAAGCATCGAGATTGATAAGAGTTGTTTGCTCGACTCCCGCGTTCCTCTCAAAATCGTATTAAATTGATGTTGGAAGCACAAGGAAAGAATTATTATTGAGGTTATTGAGGTTTGTCACGTTTTTTAAGTTAGCAAAATAATTTTCTCTTAATCTCCCGAAACCGGTAAAAAATGTTATACCGGGCTTATGCCGGGTTATACCGGCATCCTGAAGAGCGCGAACATAGTCCCAATATATAGAGGAGGAGATCGATCCGAGGCCAAAAACTATAGGTCAGTGACGCTTACATCTCATCTCACTAAAATATTTGAAAGAACAGTTAAACAGAAAATCTATGGCCTTTTGAAAACTCAGAAAAAATTCAATGATAACCAACATGGGTTTCGGTCAGGCAGATCATGCCTATCACAACTAATGGAACACTACAACAACATTATTGATGCACTCGAAAGTAATGAAAACTATGATGTAATATACACAGACTTTGCCAAAGCGTTTGACAAGTGTGACCATGGAATCATAATACATAAACTGAAATATATGGGAATAACAGGAAACGTAGGGAAATGGATATATAATTTCCTTAGTGAGCGGCAGCAAGTCGTTACAGTACAAGGAGTATCTTCATAAGAATCAGAGGTCCTCAGCTCAGTACCACAAGGAACAGTATTAGCTCCACTACTCTTCATAATCATGCTAACTGACATAGATGAGGACGTTACCAGAGGCAGCATGGTAACATCCTTTGCCGATGACACAAAGATCAGTGGAAAAATAAGAAACCCAGAAGATATAGGATCTCTACAAACCGACATGAACAGAATCTACAAGTGGACGGAAGACAACAATATGAAGTTTAACACTGAGAAATTTCAGCTGTTACGGTACGAAAAAAGAGAGGTCCTAAAATCCATGGAATATTATGCCCGAAATGGAGAGGAAATTCAGAGAAATTCTAAAGCAAAGATTTTTGAGGTTGTAATGACAGATGATGCGAAATTTGAAACACAAAATAAGATAGCAGTAAACAGAGCAAAGAGAATAAATGGGCAGATACTGAGAAACTTTAAACGAAGGGTTAGAAATGTAATGATTCCTCTACTGAAAACACTGATCATACCCAAATTGGAATACTGCTCGGTCCTAACATCCCCATATAAAAGAGAAGACATTAGACAACTAGAAGGGATTTGGAGAAGCTTCACAGCCAAGATCAAGGGGTGCAAAGAATTAAATTATTGGGAAAGGTTACGCGAATTAAACCTATATTCACTGGAAAGGAGGAGAGAGAGATACCCCATTATTTACACTTCGAAAATAATGGAGAAACTAGTCCTTAATCTTACTCTGAACCCTGTAACTCCCCAACCAACAGTGGAAAGTAGAAAGGGAAGACTGTGTCGTGTCCCAAATTAAAGGCTAGACAAGGAACATCCTTAACCCTGAAAGAAAATAGTTTTGTTGTGAGAGGACCAAGACTGTTTAATCAGCTTCCCAAAGACCTAAGGAAATCGAGTGGTGTTACGGTGGATATCTTCAAAAGAAGATTAGCGCCTGACTCAGAACAATCCCCGATGAGCGGGGCGTACCTGGCTATGTGAGGTGGAGAGTACAAGAAACCAACTCACTACTTCACCAGGCCAACTCGAGAGGAAGGGCGACAAGCTTGACCTTCGTGAAATGAGGAATCATCGCATGGAACATTTGAAAGGTTGGAAGGTAGCCATTTTTAGTATTTTTAAACGTAAAAAATAAGAGTGAAAGGGCGAAGGTATTAAGTGGAAAACAAGTGTTTTCTCTTTCCAACGCAAGGGAAATATGAAAATATAATTAGATATAATATGAACTCCTTGAAACATTACTGAAATTAACTGAGAGTTTTTAATTGTAAAAGGAAGACATTACCCGTAAACTCACTCTAATGAATCTCATTTTTCATTCCACTTTTGGGAAGAAATTCCCTTCCATTTTTGTCGTTCTGCAAAGCGAGAAAGGAGATGGAATAAGGAATGCGTCTAAAACGAGCAAATTTTTAGAAGAAAGATCGGTTTTGAAGAGACATCAATCAGAAACGACTGATAAATTTAAGACCAAGACTCAGGTGCTGATCATTTGGGAACGCTAAAAGCTCTCCTCCAAATTTACATTCGAATCCGTTGCCGTCAAAGGAATTACAATCGAATTAAAACTCGTGATTTACTGGAGGGACACGACAACCATTTCCAACACACATGTAACTTCAAATCTTTAGATTCAGGAACGTAATTTTAAATAATTTTGATGTATGTAATATTCGATGGTGGTGGGGTCTGGTGTCACACACACACACACACACACACACACACACACACACACACACTATATATATATATATATAATATATATATATATATATTATATATATAAAAAAACCAATTACAATCCTTTCTTCAATGCTTTCGGTAAGATATCGTTATCATGGACAGTGTAAGCATACACTTGTAGATGAATTCAAAATTCATGGAACTGAATAGAAATTTTGAATTTAGTTATGTATTTATACTAACGATGATAACGGTGGTTTATCGTAAGCTTCGGAAAATAAAATGTTTGAAATTCGATTGGTCGTACTTTTGTTTAAGTAAGATAAAACCAGAACCAGGTCTGCCTTTCAAAATCATGGCTAAAAGTTCTGAAAACGAAGTTGCCTCCAAAGAGCATTTGTTAGTTTGAATTAGAGCGTATATTTTAATTCGGAGGTTGGCAGCAGTCTATAATAATAAGTCTATATAATAAGCTTAAGTCTATATAATAAGTCTAAGTGTTATTGCAGATTTAAATATTGATCACACAAAAGAACATTCATATATTAATAATAACGCAAGCTTCCTTCACAACATCATGACTGAAGTGGTTTTAAATTAGTTATTACAAAGCCAACTAGACTTCACTGTGCCGACTACCAACTATTTACCGACTAGTCGGTACATCTGTTGTCTTGACCCTCATACTCCCTCGACCTTGCAATTACCTTTTGTGGGGTATTTAAGAGACAGAGTCTACAGGAATAACCTAAGGATACTTGATCAGCCACAAAATGAAATTATAGCTGTAACAAATGGAATTGCGGAAGATATTTTAGCACGAATTGTTCAGAATTTCAGAGCACGTTTAAATCAAATTATTGAGGTCACTCGTGATCATATTGAAAATATTTTTTGTTTAAAAAAATAGTTATTGTAAATCGCAGGAACAATTATTAAAAAATAAAAATAGTCAGGTCTTTCTTGGACACTTTGTATATACCGTATGTATAATAACAATGGATACACTGTGTGAAACATTGTGTGTGTGTGTGTGTGTGTATATATATATATATATATATATATATATATATATAAACACTTATATGCTAACACTTATATGGGGTTATATTTTTTATTTCCAATTCATTTGTAAACATTTTTTGTGATGTAACAGGGCTTCATACAGTCTCCACTTACAGTCTCTTCATACAGTCTCTACTTCTCAGTCTCTGATCTGCGATATCTATGCATGTATGAAAGTGGTCAAACGTTGCTAACAGAAAAACCCATATAAGTGTTAACATTTTTTTAATCACTTTGTATATATATATATATATATAGAGTATATAATATATATATATATATATATATATATATATATATATATATATATATATATATTACACATATATATATATTAGGGTGTTTCATACCTATAGGGTAAAATAAATATGAGCTTGGAGTTTTAATCCACACGTTTCTCCGTATTCTAAAGAACAAGAAAACACGTTTGTGCAAGTTTGAACCAGATCGCGCTGCATTTAGAGGTCCCCAACTTTGACGACTTTTTGTCAGTTCATTTCTCGCCTGCCTGCAGTGAAGACGGTTTTCTTCGTCACTTGAGCGGTTCGTGTTGTATAGCCTATTGGACAACTATGGAGGTAATTATATATGCTACTAATTATCTCATTTTACTGTGGTATTGAAATTTATTATTATTTAATTTCTGTCATTTTACTGTGGTAGTGATATTTATTATTAATATTACATGAAATTAATTAGTCTGTTGCATATTGGACAACTAAGCTGGTAATTATTTATGATACTAATTAATGTAATTTTACTGCGGTATTGAAATTTATTTAATTAATGAATTGTCAAAGAGAACGTAGTGTACACGTATCAGTTTTATAAATAAAGAAAAGCAGTAACTGGGACTCGAACCAGTGTCATAGCCGTTTGGCGGCATCGCTCAAGTCGGCGTACACAGCACGCTATCCACTCCCTAGATGGTGTAGTGGATAGCGTGCTGTGTACGCCGACTTGAGCGATGCCGCCAAACGGCTATGACACTGGTTCGAGTCCCAGTTACTGCTTTTCTTTATTTAATTAATGAAATTAATTACGATGTGAAATTATTTCTGTGGAATTATTTAGTTTGTTTTCTTTTCCAGGTGTCTACCAGAGCGAAAACAGAAGTGTTTCTTATTGGCCAGACGGATGCGAACATCACATCAAGTGGCCTTCCAACTCAGTTGCAAGTACTCAAAAAGTACTTTTACCACGAAAAGGAGCAAAAATTTGGACGTACTAAATGCCTGAACCTGTGCCTGGATGCCTGTCTCATATTTTGGGAGAGAGCGAGAATCCCCATGATGCGTCGAGATTCGGCCTTGAGGAAGATGGAATCCCTTCTCAAGGAATACGACCGGCTTGTGAAGCACAAGTCACATAAAGCAGAGTCCTTCCGAGTGAAGGAGGCGATGTTCAAGGAGGCAATAGCGAAGGAGATCATGGACATTGCTCATTCACAGGCTAAGGAAATGATGAAGAATCAGGAGGACATCCACTTTCTCGACATGCAGCGTGAAGATCCAAATTCCTGCAGCATGGGCCCTGTTGACATGAAGCTTCACTATAAGGAGATTAGGAAAAGAAAGAGGCTGGACAAGATTAAGGAACAACAGGAGAAGGCCAGGAAGGAACAAGGAGCTGCAGAAGATACGGGGGCTTTAGTGATTTCAACTTCGTCAGAGACTGACTCAGATGTCGTTGACCCAACCGTGGAAGTTTTTCCATCCTCCTCCAAGGGAAATACCAAGAAGCGACGCAGGAATCTGATCTCACAGGATGTGACGACTACCTACGATCGGCTGAATATTTCGTACCGCGATTCAGCTATGTCGTACGCTGCAGCGGCTAAATCACTAGGTTTTGACTTGGATGAACTGTCCATTTCTGCCAGTACCATGTACCGCACACGCAAGGCTCTCAGGAAGGTGGCTGCTGAAAGTTATCAATCCGACGAAGTTTGTCCTGGTCAGCCTCTTGTCTTGCATTGGGACGGTAAGCTCCTACCTGACAATGAGCAATGGAAGGAGAGCGTTGACCGGATCGCCGTCCTCGTCTCTGGCGACGGCAAGGAGAAGTTGCTCGGCGTTCCTAAGGTGACGTCCGGAACCGGCGAGAAGATAGCGCGAGTTTGCTTGGATTTGGTCAAGGAACACAGGATGGAAGAGCGCGTGCGGGGACTGTCTTTCGACACGACAGCGTCGAACACCGGGATTCATATCGGGGCCTGCGTCCTGATTGAGAAAGGTCTTGGCAGAGAACTCATGTACTTCCCCTGTCGGCATCACATCTATGAAGTCATCCTCAGCTCCGTCTTCAAGCGTGCATACGGCCCTTCAAGTGGCCCCGATATACCCGTTTTCAAGAGGTTTCAGGCACAATGGAAGTTCATCGACCGTTGGACGTGCGGCCGTACGATTTTGCTCAAGTCAATGACTATGAGGGAACTGAGGGAGAAGTCAGTCTGCTGGTGAGAGGGATGGTGAGCACGTCGCATCAGCGCGATGACTACAAGGAACTGCTACAGTTGGTTCTCATCTTCCTGGGAGAAGCAAAAGTGGTGGATTTCCCTCTCAGAGCCCCTGGCGCTTACCATCACGCGCGATGGATGGCGATAGCCATCTACTCCTTGAAAGTAATTCTACTGAAGAAGCAGTTCAAGATGTCGAGTCACGAGTTGGAAGCTCTGACAGCCGTAGGTCTCTTCGTGTCCCTCGTCTACATCCGAGGTTGGACTCGTGCTGCAACCTCAAGCAAGGCTGCCGCAGTTGATCTGGAATTTCTGCGTGACGCGGAAGCCTTTGCCATGTCGGGATATTCGTGTGTTAACGCTGCGCAAGAAGCCATGTCTCGACACCTATGGTACATCTCTGAGACTCTTTTTGCCATGGCGTTCTTCGACGCAGATGTGGCAGATGAAGAAAAGGCTCAGATGGTCGTCAGTTTGGGTAAGCCCGAATCGAAAAAGGAACTCAAGCGACCCAAGGGAAGAACGTCAGGAATCTTGCCTCGAAACACCTGGCGGAGTTCGTGACAGGAAAGACGATGGCTTTCTTCCATGCATTCGACTTGGACACAGAATTCTTGAAAAAGCCAGTTGCCGAGTGGACTGAAGTAGAGGGCTTCAAGCAAGCAGCGGCAACTGTTAACAAAATCTCTGTCGTCAACGATCGGGCCGAAAGAGCCATCGCGCTCACCAAAGAGTTCAACTGTTCTCTGACGAAGAACGAAGAGCAGAAGCAGTATTTGCTCAAAACTGTGATGCAGCATAGGGCGAAATACCCGAATAAAACCAAGAAGGATTTCATGGACAAATGATTCCCAAGAAGTGGTTATGTTTTTTGTATCTTTGTGAAAATGTGTAGTGAAATGGTACTCGTTTGTTGAATAAAAATTCATTGACAGATTTTTGTTTAATTTTTTCCGTTTATGATCTGCCAGAGCATCAAACTGGGGACCCGTAAACTTTAAACTATTGAATTAATACTTCGGTTTATCAGTCTCCTCAGCAAATGGAACAAGGGGATCCATGTGGATTAAAATTTTTCCAAACTTTTAATTTATGAAACACCCTAATATATATATATATATATATATATATATATATATATATTAGGGTGGTCCTCAAAATCGAATTTTTATTTTTACTGCTCCCACCCGATAAAGTAGTTCCACTTCATAAAAAAATTATTTTGGCAAAGTTTTTACCAGATCCGATAATATTTAGGGGTGGCTGTCAAACTTTAAATTTTAAACGAAATCCTTAAAATGGGCAAAATCTGCAGCATCTAAATTTGCTGGCCACTTGTGGTACCTATCTGAGGAAATGGTGGGATTGGCACTGTTTGATGCTTCTGTATCAGTAGACACAAAAAGATTAATTGTAAAGGGAATTAATGAGACAGAAGGCAGCCTAAAATGTCCTAAACGTGTGAGCCTTCGTCAAGATCATCTCCCAACATTGGATTCCTTGAGCACGAGAAACTCTTTCAAGCTTATACGGGCCTTCAATATCAATACTGCATTTATGCAAAAAGACACGTCAACATGGGACTCAGATGATGAGTTTCAAGAGGCTCTTCGGAAAGTTGAAAACATCAAGGTCGTGAACGACAATGCCGAACGCGGGATTGCACTTATCCAGGATTATAGTGGAAAACACACTAAGAATGAAGAACAACTTCAATACCTATTGAAAGTCGTGGAGCAACACAGGAAGAAATATCCTGAACCTACTAAGAAGATCTTAAACAGTGACTACAGTGAGTGGTCTTGCCAGCCATGATGATTCAAAATAGTACGTCATCAGTGTTATGTATAACGCTTATAATTTAAAATATATATGCAAAATAAAAATCTTTTAACTACACATTATATCAGTGGTTCCCAATTGGTGATCCATGGATCCCTGGGGGCCAACTGAGATTGTTCAGGGGTCAATAGAAAACCCCCGCCTTGCAGTTTTGTGGTAACTTCAAGCTTCGACAGCCACCTCTAATTATTATCCGATCGAGCTCAAATTGAAGCAGAATTATTTTCTTATTATGTGGAACAACTTTATTGGGTGGGAGCATGTAAATTACCAAAAACAAATATCGTCTCTATAAGGGAGGACCACCCTAATATATATATATATATATATATATATATATATATATATATATATATATATATATATTGCTGTTCGGGGCTGTGAATTCGAATTCTCTTTACTCTGTGGTCTCTCTGATCTTTAGTCTTATTTGTCAATGGTGTCTTTTAAAAAATAGGAAGTGGAGGTGAATTCTTGTAACAAGATTATTCTCAATAAATACAAAAAACTTCACTTTTTTCTATGAAGGTCAAAATATTATAATTAAAACCCACTCTAATAGACAGAGTTTATTTCCACAACAGTTTCGATGCCCACTGGCATCCTCTTCGGGTGGATACAGAAAAACGAATGAACCAAAAACAAGATAGGGAAAACAGTCCAGGGACCATTAAGAAACTCGCAACTAGGTTAGATCCCGTTCTCCCGACACTGGAAGGGCATTTTTATTAAATGGACCCGCTTATAAGTACATTCGCACAAATTTAAAACTATCTCCCTGTTCTATACATACAGATTCTATTATTTTTTTACATAATTATTACATTTATTATTAAATTTATTACATTTAATATTGCATTATTATTTATTACAGAAATTATAAATTTATTATTACATTGATTATTACACTGTTGTTTATTATACAGAAATTGTAAACCGAAAAACGAATGAAAAAGGCGAGAAGGAAACAATCCAGAGACCATTAAGGAATTCACACCTAGGCTAGATCCCGTTCCCACGACCCCAGAAGGGCTTTTTTTTTTTTTTATTAAAGGGTCCCGCTTATAAGTAAATTCGCACAAACTAAAACTAACTTCTTGTTCTATACATACAGATTCTATTAGTTTGACATAATTACTGCATTTATTATTGCATTTACGTTTTTTAACATTTATTATTATTACCTTTACACTAATTATTACATTTATTTTATTACCTTTATTATTACATTTATGGCATTTATATTTATTTCCACATTTATTACTTCCTTTATTACATTTACATTTACGTTTATTATTCCATTTACATTTTACCGAAAAAAAAAAAAACCGAATGAACCAAAAGCGAGTAAGGAAACAATCCAGAGACCTTTAAGAAATTCACACTTAGGTTAGAACTCATTCACCTGAACCGTGAGTGATTTTTTTACCAAAAATCTCATTAATGGGTCCAACTTATAAGTACAGTACCTTCGCACAAATTAAAATTATCTTCTTGTTTTATACAAAAAAATTATCTTCTTGTTCTATACAAAAAAAAAAAAAAAGCCCTTCTGGGGTCGTGGGAATGGGATCTAGCCGCCTAGGTGCGAATTCCTTAATGGTCTCTGGATTTTTTCTTCTCGCCTTTTTCATTCGTTTTTCGGTTTACAATTTCTGTATAATAAACAATAGTGTAATAATCAATGTAATAATAAATTTATAATTTCTGTAAAAAATAATAATGCAATATTAAATGTAATAAATTTAATAATAAATGTAAAAAATAATAATGCAATATTAAATGTAATAAATTTAATAATAAAAAAAAATAAATAATAATGCAATATTAAATGTAAAATATTATATAATAAATGAAATAATTATGTAAAAAAAACAATAGAATCTGTATGTATAGAAGAAGGAGTTAGTTTTAAATTTGTGCGAATGTACTTATAAGCGGGTCCGTTTAATAAAAATGCCCCTCCAGTGTCGGGGGAACGGGATCTAACCTAGGTGCGAATTTTTTAATGGTCCCTGGACTGTTTTCCCTCTTCTTTTTGGTTCATTCGTTTTTCTGTATCCACCCGAAGAGGATGCCAGTGGGCATCGAAACTGTTGTGGAAATAAACTCTGTCTATTAGAGTGGGTTTTAATTGTTAAGTTTATTCTCAAATGAAAGGCGTTAAGTTTCCCTAGATGTGGAGTGGAGGGCAGTATGGTGAGGGAGAGAGTATATCCTCTCTGACAAGTCCCTCTTTAAGATAATTAATTCTCAAGTAAAGTCCATCAGTTCCTAGCTCTCATCAAGCTACATGAGTTTATGCTGTATAGGTACTTGGAGTAAAGGGTTTACATAATTTGGGGATTTAAAGGATTCATGATTAATTTAAACAATCATTTTGGAATACCCACATTCTAAGTAATTTAACTTGACCTTATATAATTAGTGGGTTTTCTAATATATACTGTATATAAAGCACCCATAAGGGGGTGTGAATAGGAAGAAGATTCTATCGAGCAATAAAATCCTCTGAGGCTAACTTAAATAATGATAATAAACAATTTTGGGTATTTGTTAAGAAGGAAACTTGTGCCAAGAATGACCCTCCACCAACAATTGATGGGGTGTCGTGGGATGGATAAGGAAATTGTAAGGTTATGGAGAAAAAACTATTAAAAAATTCTTAATACAGTAGTGTGGGAATGGTTAATCTTAAGATAGGCTGCAATGGAACGCATTAAAAGTCTGATTAAAGAGTTAATGACTGGTTCTGCCTTACAGGTAGATGACCTATTAAATGAGCACTTAAAATATGCCGCTGACGTGGGGAGTCTGCATATCTCATTGCTTTTCTCAGCCATGCTTGCTCACAGTTATATTCATGTAGAGTTTGTGGAGGTATACTGTAAATATTGCCCGTTGTCAAAAATAAATATGGGACATTCTGTACACTACAAGCTGCTGTTGCCTTCTGTTCCTCAAAACTACTTAGGAAAATTTTGCTACGCCGATTAAATGATTATTTATGGATTTTTTTCTACTCAGTTTGGTTTTAAAAGGTCCCACTCAACTGATCTGTGTATCTATGGATTGAAGGAAATTATATTTAAATACACTGACAGTAATTCATTTATTTATTTTTGTTTAATGGACATAAGTTTGGCTATGATAGAGTGAACCACAATATTTTATTTTAAAAAAGAGAGGACAGGAAAGTTCCTGTGTGTATATTAAATATATTGAAATTTTTGCTACACCCACCAATCTTGTACTGTTCGGTGGGGCAATGGATTGTCCGAATATTTTGGTTTCTCCTGCGAAGCGAGGCAAGGCTCCTTGCTCTCTTTCCTCTGCCGTTTAATGTGTATATTGATGGTTTAATTGCTTCACTTAATGAAGCCAAAGTTGGATGTTGTATAGATAACACGAGGCTAAATAACTCGGACTATGCCGATAATATGGTTTTAATAAGTCCTTCTGTTAAAGGTTTGGATCGTTTTCTAAAAATCTGCGAATTATACTCGCAGAACCATGATATTCTTTTTAATGTTGCCAAAACTAAGGGTATGCAATTTCATTCTATAAGTGTCTTAATCAGTCAGCTGATATTAGTTTCAGAATGAGAGATGAACCAATAAGGAAGCGCAAGAATTTAAGTATTTGAGTCAAATCATCACCAGTTTCTTCAGTGATGACTCAGACATAAGAAAACAATATCGAAGCCTCAGTGCTACAGCAAATGTGATCATAAGGAACTTCCAATTTTGCAGAAGCGAAGTTAAAGACACTCTCTTTTGTACCTTCTGCACTGATATCTTTAGGCAGCAAGTCTGGGTGAATTATAAAAAAAAAAGTTTTGGCAGAACTCTAAATTTGCCTTGCACAGATCTTTTAGACTCTTACATAAATTATTTTACATAAAAAATACACTGGTTTACATCTACAGCCAAAATGCTTCGGAAATAATAGTCAATCTTTACTAATTTTGGGTCACTGAATACGAAAATGATGCCTAAAATTGCCAATTGGCTCTATTTATAAAGATATCAGGCAACCCTGCACCCTACTAACTAGACCATCTGTCGCGTAATATGTAGACGCCTGTGACACATCGATCCATTGACTCTACTGCGCATGCGCGTAGTTATATATTTTTTATTTTAATAAATTAATGTAAATAGATACATATATATACAATAAAATGTAATTTTAAATTTATCTAATACATTATGTATTTGTAAATTATTTATTAAGAAATAGATTCGATCATTTTAACATATTGCTTCCCATAATGTTATTGATATTAATATAAATGGAATACTAACCTAACTTAACCTTACCAAATTTAAAATTATTAAAATGCAATGTAATTACATTAATTTATTAAAATAAAACAAATATAACTACGCGCATGCGCAGTAGAGTCAAGGCGTCGATGTGTCACGCGTCTACATATTACGCCACAGCATCAGTTCATTCGCAGAAGTCATACAGTGCACCCTTGTCAAACTCTTTTTAGTGTTTTCTTTTGAAACTGAATTTTTTTCAGCCTAATTTGAACAAAGATGCCTCGTAATTGCGTGAACAGTGTAGATAACTTCTGTTATGTTTGTGGAGAATTGACTTTTGCATCACAAAAGCGTGCTCTAACTGCCGTGATTAGGAAAGCCTATCACCTTTATTTTGGCTGTAAGATTGGAGATCAGGACAAGAGCTGGGCCCAACACGTATGCTGCAATACTTGTGCAACAAACCTTCGCCAGTGGTTGAATCGGAAAAGGAAATCTATGCCTTTTGCAGTGCCAATGGTGTGGAGGGAACCAACAGATCATGTCAGCAATTTTTACTTCTGCATGGTGTCTCCAGTCAAGAAAGGTATTTGCAAGAAGAAAAAGTGGATTTTACAATATCCGAATATACCCTCTGCTATACGCCCGGTACCTCACGGCGAAGGACTACCCGTTCCTGAGCCCCCAGACTCATTCTCCCTGGAGTCAGAGGACGAGGAGAATGAAGGAACCTGCGAAACTTGTGAGCCTTCAACTTCACAAGACTCTGAATTTGTTAATAACTTGACATCTTCTAAACCGCACATGATAACTCAGAATGAATTAAACGACCTTATCAGAGATTTAGAACTGCCAAAGAGTAAGGCAGAGCTGTTGGGCTCCAGATTGCAGCAGTGGAATCTCCTCGTTGAAAATGTTAGAGTGTGTAAGTTTCGTGACCGTCAAAAAGATTTTGTCCCATTCTTCATCATGGAAGGTGACCTTGTAGCTTGCAACGACATCGATGGTCTGATGGCAGCTCTCAACATTATTCACAATCCTGATGAGTGGAGACTGTTCATTGATTCATCGAAGTTGAGTCTAAAAGCTGTTTTGTTGCATGTTGGCAACGTATTGCCATCAATTCCAGTTGGTCATGCAGTCCACATGAAGGAAACATATGACAACATGAAGTTGCAACTTTTTGATCTGCATAAGCTATGACAAACATCAGTGGCAGGTTTGTGGTGACTTGAAAGTTGTTGCTATCGTGCTTGGACTGCAGCCGGGCTACACTAAGTATTGCTGTTTTCTGTGTGAATGGGATAGTCGGGCTAGGACTTCTCATTACATCAAGAAGGATTGGCCACTCCGACACTCATTGGAACGTGGAACAAAAATGTTCAGTATCCTCCACTTGTAGAATCGAGCAAGATTTTGTTACCACCCTTACACATCAAACTGGGCATCATGAAAAATTGTTAAGGCTATGGATAAAACGGGGGCAGCTTTCAAGTACCTCGGTGTAAATTCTTAAAGCTCAGTGAAGCAAAAATCAAGAGGGTGTATGTGTTGGTTCACAGATCCGCGAGCTTCTTAGAGATGAGGAGTTCGACCGTATCCTAGGTGGTAAGGAGAAGACAGCGTGGAATGCTTTCCGGTTAGTAGCAACCAATTTTCTCGGAAATACCAAAGCTGACAATTACAGGGAGCTGATGGAAAACCTGCTGTTGTCCTATCAAAAAGTGGGTTGCAATATGTCTTTAAAGATACATTTCCTCCATTCGCACCTGGAAGTTTTTCCGGCCAACTGCGGAGCAGTCAGCGATGAACATGGTGAACGTTTCCACCAGGATATCTCAGCGATGGAGAAACGCTACCAGGGGAAATGGAGTCCATCATTGTTAGCAGACTACTGCTGGACAATAACAAGAGATGCTCCAGAAGTTGAATACAAGAGACAAGCAAAGAAGCGACGGGTTGAATCAATATAAGTGACTGCATTATACAGGTATGTTACTAATATATGGTATACATATACGCCAAATGTGTAACTTAAATTTTCTTGGAAACTGTAGCCAATCGACTGTTTTCATGGTCATATTCGTTTTCAGCACCCCAAAATCCATAATAGGAAACATTTTATCTCCGAAGCACAAACTTTTTCAAAATTTGTAGACCAGTGTTATCTAAGCTATTCATCAGTCCTGCCATGTCATCTAAGCTATGGAATTCATGGGATGAAAACATTTGTCTGTAGCTCCAGTTAACTTCGACATTACTACAATATTTATCACTATTTGTATTTTATTCTTTGTACTTATATTTTCATTGTGTTCTACTGTCAGTTTCTATTATTATTATTACTAGCTAAACAGGCAACTACGGACCTACAGTGCTGGGGCCTTTGGGCGCAGTAACTGGGGAGAGGGGGAGTGCTGGGTACAGATATGACGACAGTTGCTTAATAGCAGTATTTTATTTTGAACATGTATAAATCAAGTATTTACGGTTTACATCAGTACTTCATGGAAGACCACATTACTATTACTGGCGGCAATGTGAAGCTTAAGATTTTCATGACTGTGTTCTTTTCTATAGTTTTATTGACCAAATAATTGAACCGACAGTAATTGTGGGGGGGGGGGGGGCAGTAGTATGGCCGCAAACGAGACGAATTCAGAGCAATTGTAATGTTGATGAAATGAGTACAGTGACACCCACCCCACCCCCTTTGTTGCAAGGTGCCAACCTCCTCCCCCAGTGCCAACCCCCAGGGTGCCAACCTCCTCCCCCAGTGCCAACCCCCAGGGTGCCAAAAAGGGGTGAATTCCCCCAGAAAGCTGGGGGAGTTCACCTAACCTCTTTGGGGGAGAAGTTGGGACAGTCTCACCCCCAAAGAGGTATATCTAACTTAAGAGAGAGAGAGAGAGAGAGAGAGAGAGAGAGAGGAAGAGACCATCCAGCTTCTGCGAGATGCAGAAACTTAATGAGGGCTCAGGGTAGTATCACTTGGCTTAGAACTCGAAATCCGCCAGTTGGCTTAGAAGACTTAGAAGGAGTAAATGGTATATTATATATATATATATATATATATATATATATATAACGTTTGAGCTGCCTGCCAGATTGCGCTATTCAGATATTCTTGACAGTTGGCATAGAAATCCGTCAGTCGGCTTAGAATGTGTAACCAGCCATTTGGTATATATATATGTGTGTGTGTATATATATATATATATATATATATATATATGTGTGTGTGTGTATGTATATATATATATATATATATATATATATATATATATACAAACAGCAAAACGAATATAAAATCAATATTCACACACCTTATGTTCTACCATGCTTAACTACAATACTAAACTCGCACGTGATCAAGTCTACAGTTACATCATTGTTGCTTTGTGCTATACAATAAATACGATTTATTTCACCACTCAAGGTGTGCGGGTACCTATATTCGATGTAAAGGACCTTCACTTCGTTCAAAACTATTTTAGTGCCCACCTTACAATTAGCTGGCAAATTATCTTTAAACACGGACAAAATACAATCAAAAGCACGTACAAAGAGAGCGTCGTTAGCCACATCATCATTATTAAATTCAAGTTTATAAACACTCCTTTCCAATCGAGGGTTTTTTCTTACCGATCCAAGTTTTTCAATCGTGAATTCTTCTTCACAACACATAGCGGCAGTTGAAATAATCTTCTAAATCGTAACGACAGCACCTCATTATATAAAGATGCAACTCTTAAGGGTGAACAGTGTAGGCGAGCTCTGCCCTGTACCACTCAAGTCCTTTGTACCAAAGTTCCTGATCCAGCTCTAGACCATTCTCGCCTTGTTCATTCCTACATTCGATAAACCCGTCGAGCAGAGCGGTGTATGCGTATTCAAAAACCGTATCAAAACAAACCATATCCGTAACACGTGCGGCTAATATAGGTTTTAATTTGCAGAAACCAACGATTTCAAACATTCTGTCGAGGATGAAGCGGCTTCGCATGGGGACAAGAACGTTATTATCAGATGCACTCTTCCACATCAGTCGTATATCAATGCATGGCTGATCGTTGTTTATACACAACATACAAACAATGGCATATGAGGGGCTATCATTAATCTGTTCTCTTCCTGTATCTACACCTGCAGGTATTTTATAACGATCCTCACCCAGGCACGTGCCGTGAGTAAATACTGAGGGTAGGCAGACTCAATGCGCGAGCGAAGCGAGCTGCTCCAAGCTAGGTGGTCTGGGGTGGGCGCGAGCTCCCCCAGCGGGTTCCGGGGCGGAGCCCCAGCCACCAACGAATTTTAAGCATAATTAACCCCTTCCGCACCATTTGCGCTAATTTTTGGTCAACAACAAATATTTACTTACCGCTTTATTTGTAGATGAATTCCATTCTTCTCTCTTTGTTAGTAACAAAAATATCTGTAATTTTTTCAAAGAAATTGTAAGTGGGATTTTGCTCCATTTTAGTAAATCTTTCCTTTTCAATTGAAATTAGGGCAAGTGATGAAAGCCTTTCCTGTTTCATTCTATTCCTGGTGTAGCTTTTAATTCTTTTCAAAGCTGAAAATGACCTCTCAACAGAAACTGTTGTAGCTGGAATTGTTAAAATCAATTGCAACAGCTTCACCGCTTCAGGAAACGTTAGTTCAAGTCCATTTTGAAATATGAAAGCAAGCAAATCTTTAATTGATTTATCCCTGAACACATGTGCACTATAAATTCCAGCTAGATCAGTTTTCAATCTTATGACATCGAAGAAGTTACCATAATTCTTCTCTAAACTTTCTAGTGCATCCTTATCAATTTCTGTAGCTAGTTTTAGAAACTTTTTACTATCAACTAATGAAATAAATTGTAAATTTTTGAAGTCACTGTATCTTGCTTCCATATGCTGCAGTATCATTCAATATTAGACAGAATATTCTTTCTCTTTCTTTTTTAATTGGACCTTTTGTACGACATTTTGATTCAGTCAAGTTATTTTCTTTGAAACATTCTTCAAACTTCTCATAGATATCATCAAAATTTTTGCGCAGACCCTCGAGGGAATTCATTGTTTCATTGATTCTTTCAATGCAATATGGAATATCTATAATTTTAGTTTGTAAGATATTGAAGAGTGTGTCAGTTCTAATGAAAATCTTATTATATACAATGAGAAGAAAGTATGTTGAATCTTTCGTTAGCCAATTATAAAATCCATTACTCCTCACTAAAGTATCTGAGTCCCACAATAAAGGATTGCTGTCAATGTTGTTGAAAAGTTTACAAAGGTCACTATGATAGTGTAAAATAGTTTGCACTAGCTTTGAGTTAGAACTCCATCTCGTTGGTGCAGCCTTTGGAATGCGTTTATGTACTATTTCATCAAGAAATTGCGTTCGTTTTGTAGAGTGATTGAAAAATGCAGCAAGACCATCAATGGTCTTGAAAAAGATTGTACATTCAGGTATAAATTTCGCTGACTGAGATAGAACAAGATTCAACTTGTGAGCGTAGCAATGGGTAAATAACGCTGATGATGCCTTTTGTCTTACTTTAGCTTGAACGCCATTTAAATGCGATGCCATTACCGATGCTCCATCATAGTATGTCTGTGCTACAAGCTTCTCAGCACAGTTGTATTTATCTAAATTTTTAAATATGCATTCTGTTACACCATAGCTCTTCTGTCTTTAAGTTCGTCAAATCCTATGAAAGCCTCTTTAATTTCAGAATCCAATACATATCTTAAAACTGTGGAACATTGAGCTGTATTTGAAATATCAGTCGATTCATCCACTTCTATAGCAATGAATGGGGATCTTGCGATATCTTCTTTAATATTATTTTCTACAGCTATGCCTACTGCTTCAATCAAGTCATTTGTATCTTGTTAGAAACGCCAGAAAACACGGATGAAGTCTGTAAATGTTGTGCTAATTTTTGGTCAAATTTTGCAGTGTAGTTCAGTAACTCAATATAGTTTCCACGATTTAAAGAGGATTTATCTTCATTATCACCGCGGAAAGCAAGTTCTTGTTTAATCAAAAAGCAAGTAGCAGAAATTAATGTTTTCAGTATGTCTCTGTTTTCCTTTACCTTTTTATTGTGAATTTCAATGCTAAGTTTTTTTTGCTTATCTATGCTCAAGTCGATTCGTGTAGATCCAAATGTTTTCAACGATATTTGACTTTCATAATGCGCAGCAGACCTCTCGTGCTTACTTAAAGCATTAGTCAAATTATTTAAATCACAATATCCTGTTCTTATCCACACACTTTCACTAGATACGGAAAATAACAAGCATGGAAAACAAAAGAGTCTACCTGTTGTAACACAACCACACAACCACTCTTCTTGCTGTACCACGTCGTTTGAAACGTTCTGATTATTTTTGTTCCTTTACGCTGTAGCAACTGTTTCAGTTCCGGTGTCGGCCTACCATTTTTAATCACATTCAACCTTTCTTCATACGACAGTTTAGAAAAATTCTTAAGATACTCACTGTCCATATTTGAAAAAGGTTAAATTTTGAAATAAAATGTCTAAAATTTAGTTCAATCACCAGAGTCAAACGACAACACAGACGCGCGCACAGCCACACACCCGACCATGTGCCCGAACGGCAAAACACTGAGTGTAAAGCAGAACTAAATCTGCTTATATAGCGCAGTATTTGTCACAGCTTGGAGCTCCACTCACGGCACGTGGGAAAATTTCATTGTCAAGCGTTAATATATATAGAGGTTGAAATGCACGGGAAATTGTGCTTCTAACACAATATTATCCATTTACAAATTTATACATTGAATTTCAGACATTAAATTAACATTTATATAATGAAGTGAAAATCATTTACTTTTTATATTTAATATTTTTAGTTTTATTCAGGGTAGGCACTGCCTACCTTGCCTACCAAGAGGGCACGTCCCTGTCCTCACCCCACTTCTCAACTATCACGAAGACTCTATTCATCTGCTCAACACTTAAATAACCAACATTACGTTTACCAGAGTTTACTTGCCTACAAGTCGTTTCAAGTACATAGTTAATGGCACCGGTTTTACGTCTGAACACACGCAATGACTTCGTCACGGACACGTCGTATACGGCATTGAGAATGCTGCTCAAAGGACGCTCCATCGTTTTCTATTGTGAGAGTGAACAACCAGGCGGATCAAGCTCTGAGATGACTATAAGCAACCGGTCCGCTGTTTGGCTCGGGGACAGGTGTGGAGGAGTGAGTCATACCAAACGTTAATATTTCGTGCACGGGTTTGTTTCAGCATGAAAGAATCATGCAAGTACTTGTACCCGTTATACCGAGCAATTTTCCGATACATGGAGCAATATCGGTTTTTAATGTTTGATCGGAATGCGCACTAGACGTTCATTTTCACAAACTAAACACATTACAAATCCGGCGCACTATTTGAGAGAAACATGTGCCCGTATTTCTCATCTCTAAATTCTATTAAAAACTCACACAGGGCTTTAGCTACAACCTCACTGCGAACCTCGTCATGATATATATGAATGTAGTGGTAAAAGTGCTTTAGCTTGTTCATGATGACAAGGTTTACATTCTCAGCCGCAGAGTACGCGTACTCGGTATGATGTAGCATGATATAATACCGCCTGTCACACCACTCATCAACAAGACTCACTACCCATACCCGTTGCTTCTCTTCTGCACGCGTTGTTTCTTTCACCTCACGGTATATGTATGCTTTTATACAGTTTAGCCATACAATGTAGTCCATTACATCGTTTGTGCCGCGAAATCCGGCAATGCTCTCACCAGAATATCCATAGTATTTCAGCATCTTGTTCCTCAAGCTTCGCGCAATTCAATGTAGCCTTAAAAGTCTCAAAAGAGAGGAGGGCTAGGCATCTTCCGACTTTAGCAAATACCACTTCATAAACATCGAATACGCAATATCAAGAGTCGCCATCACTATTTTTCTTCTACATGAGATTCTTCAAATATACGTCTGAGCATCAGGACTTGCAGAGGCAAACTGAGCACGCAGGGTAGAGATATGCCAGGTAGTAGCAGGAGTCACGTGACCATTTGATTGATCTTGCAATACCCAAAGGGTACGGTATCATAGGCACCAGGCACCTGGTAACGTTTCCTGTAGGTGTTACGAAGCACCTTTTTGCCCCTAAGTTCCTTCACATCCCCTAGGTTCTGTGCCCGAAAATTGTGGGTTCCTACAGTCAGTTGGGGTGGTTGGTCACCCTCATCTTCTAAGCACACTAGCTCCTTCAACGAGTCAAAGTTAATGACCTGTCGGTTCGCCAGGTTAAGCGTGATGCCCTTTGCCTTCACAATATATTTCAGCTCTTTCCCCACCCTCACCCGCACCCTATACGTTTTTGGCCCTGTTGATACAAAGGAGTAGCGTATGCACCATCAACATACTCATCCTTGATCTCACCAGTCAACTCTCTGAGGAATTCCCCAATAGGCGGCATGTATTCACCCCCCCACTCTCTTGAATATTACGCTATCTGTGGCAGCGTACAGCATCCTCCGCCCAAGAGAGTGCAGTAGTCCCCAAAGCTTGATGCGTGCGTATGCCGTTGTGAAGCTGGCTACATGTATGTTTGTAAAACGTGAGGTATCTGTGGCCAGTTCGGTGATGTTATACTTTATTATGTACGTGTTACCAACATTCACGCTCTCCATAACCTCTTTATCGGGGGCATTGGCATCATCCCACACCTCGTTATAACTTTGGGCCAAATGAACGTTCCCCTTACCTGTATTCTGCGCAAACTTGCCCCAAAGACTATTTAGGCATAACTATGCACTAAAGCGCTTGCCAGAGTTCTTAACAATTTGGGCCCGGTCAAGTTGTATCTCTTCACGGTCACGGTAACGCTGAATATAAGCCGATTTTTCACCCTCGCTCTCAACCCCTCGCGGGTAGCCTGATGGTTCTACTTTATCCTTCAAAAAAGTATTTATATACAGCGTGAAAAGGTTGGGTAGTTTCTGAAACTTCCACACCTCATGTACCTTCAGTATTTTGTAACCATGGCGGACGGCTAGGGACAGCTCAGGACTTGTATACACACCTCTGATCTTCTGCTGGTTGGTTGAATGATTACAGGACCTATTATTCTCCTCTGCGCACTTCACTTCGAGTTTGTGGTATATAACGACGGGTAAGATCGGCATCCATAAATCGCGGGGGGGAGCACGTCTACGAAAGAAAGACCGAAATAGTACTTGTTCAAATTTGTTGAGAACACCTCGATGGTGGGCAGGTCAGGTCCCACCAGTTTTTCAGGTGCACCTACAGGGTACAGATTGTTCATCATCATATAGGGATATAAAGAACAGAAGTCGCAGTAATGGAGTTTCACGCCCTCCGTAGGTGGAAAGTGTAGCTTGAATTGGTTTGTACGCCCTCCGAACAAGATATCACTGCATTTGAGCGGATCCAACACCATTGAACGCTTGATTATGTTTATTTCTTCACGGTACTGTCCATCTGTTTCCATCCGTGCATCATACTCATGCTCTCACAAGATCTTGAGTGAACTGGGTGCCTCTAAGCTGATCGCGGGTGCGGGTCCATGCAAGACTCTCGGCAGGAGATCTACCAAGGATATCTTCTACGATTCCACACTCAGGACGTGGACACCCATGCCACCAGCAACCTTTAAAGGAGTACACAGTCTTCTTACCAGTGGCACGGTCTTCGCTTAGACCATCAACCTAAAAAACACGACCTTAATGTGTACTTCTCCCGTGTTGCGGGTCTGTTTTATATATACTCCGGTCTGCTGCTGTATGTGTATGAGGCAGTAAATAGCCTTGTGCCCATAACTACAAGGGTTGTTACTGTGAATGACGGCTACGGTGTCTTTAGGCATGAAATTGTTCTTGAACACAGTAAAGCACAATGAGGCGATCGTGGTTGCGACTTGCAACGGATCGCAGTTGAAACGGTTTCTGTACATCCTTCTAAAGGCCTGGAAACATACTCTAAGCACGCGCACATCATTCACGCAATAACCTTCACATTCATAAGCTATATTGTAAGGATTAGTTTCATTAAAACTGTTGTAGCAGCGGTCAAAATCTTCACGCTCACTATCTACAGATCTATAGAAGCTAAGGCTAACAAAGACCCTAAGATCCACTCTAAGGTTAGCCCGAGAGAAAGGAAAGAGTAGGGGGTTAAGAGAAGAAAATAAGGGGTTAAGTAAGTAGCAACACCTATCACTCATGGGTTAACATTCATTCAGAAAAAGAGAAAAAAAAAGACTCACCATCATCATCCGCCGGCCACTGCCGACAAGTCAGAAAAATAGTCGGAGAGAATAGGAAAGCGGTGAAAGATGAAAAGAAGTAAAATAAGAACACTTACAAACCATGCAAACACAGTCTTAACTCACAGTCATACCATGCAAACTACGGACATGCAAGTAAAGAGAGTTACAGACATGCAAGTAAGTAGAGGATAAGAAAAAATAAAAGTAGGTAAAGTTAAACAAAAAGTGGGTTAGTTTACTCTACGAGCTACATCTATGTTCATGTTAGTCTAATATTTTTTTTTTAAATTTTATTGCTGGCATCACACGCTGGCATGTCACAAGCTGGCATTAATCGTCAGCAAACTCATCCTCGACCACCACCCCCAGAACTCCTGTTACTAATTGTTTTTTATTTTAAACAACGTTAATATTTTCAAAATGCTATCTAAACGGTTCTTAAACATATTAACGCTGGTAGAATGAATGACTGACGCGGGAAGATTATTCCATTTATCAATTACTTTAAACGTAAAGAAGTTTTTAGCGATATTAGTAATGAAATGTCTGCCACGCAACTTAAATCCGTTATTACGAGTATTGCTATTATCGAAAGTGAAGAATTTGTCGAAATTTACGTTATCGATGTTATTAACGATTTTGAAAACTTCAATAAGCTCCCCCCTTAATCTCCTAGTTTCGAGTGAATGCAAGTCTAAGTCTTTTATCCTATCTTCATAAGGCTTGTTGCGCAATGACGGAATTAGTTTCGTGGTACGACGCTGAACCCTTTCTAACCTATCAATATCCTCGCGCAAATACGGGCACCAAAACTGAACGGCATATTCTAAATGAGGCCTGACTAGGGACTTGTAAAGGGGCAATATAATATCCTTCGATTTAAATTCGAAATTACGCGCTATGAAGCCTAACATCCTATTAGCTTTTGCGCAAGACTCCAGGCACTGGTTCCTAACTTTTAAATCCTTAGATACGCGTACGCCTAAATCTACTTCCTCGTCAACGCTCGTTAACTCTCTATCATCCATCGTGTACGTGTAATTATTGTTACGAGAACCTACATGCAAAACTTTACATTTGTCTACGTTAAATTGCATCTGCCACTTATCCGTCCACTCCATAATCCTATTTACATCGTCTTGGAGCCTATTTCTATCGTCCTCGTTAACAACCTTACCGCCTATTTTAGTATCGACCGCGAATTTTGACACGTTACTAGTCAATCCTACATCTATGTCGTTAATTTAAATTACGAATAGCAATGGGCCTAACACTGAACCCTGTGGGACACCGCTATCTACATCCAACCACCCGATTCACTACCATTAACTACGACCCTCTGCCTCCTAGCACGAAGCCATTCTTCTAACTAGTTAGCTACCTGACAGCGTATACCGTGCGCTTTGACCTTCGCAATTAATCTCTTATGCGGAACTGTATCGAACGCCTTTTTAAAATCTAAATAAATAACGGCAGCCGCTCTATGCCTATTATATTCGCGCACTATTTCGTTATAAAATTCTAACAAATTAGTTAAACAAGACCTATGGCGTCGAAACCATGCTGACTACTATTAATCAAATCACTACTTTCTAAGTGATCGATGATACGATCCCTAACTACGGATTCCAAAAGTTTACCGACAAGTGACGTTAAGCTAATGGGCCTATAATTGTTAGCTACTGCGCGGTCGTCTTTTTTAAAAATAGGCGTGACGTTAGCTAATTTGAAGTCTTCAGGAATAATCCCCGTTTCGATTGACTGATTAAAAATCTTCGTTAAGGGGCCTACGATAACGTCTTTCAAATCTTTCAAATGTCTGGGATAAAAAGCGTCTGAGCCTGGAGCCTTGCTAACTTTTAGCCTATCGAAATAATGCGCAATCTCACCCTCGTAAAGTTATTTCATCCAAAATAGTCTCGCTACTAAATGGAACGATATCGTCCACGTCGGGGACATTATTTACGTCTTCTACGGTAAAAACTGTCGCAAAAAAATTATTGAAAATACCCGCCATCGCCTGAGCGTCAGAAGCCAAAGCGCCATTAACATCCACTAGAGGGACTATGTTATCTTTTATCGGCTTACGATTATTAAAGTATTCAAAAAACTTTTTTGGATTATGTTTACTATCCGCAGCTATAAGTATCTCTAAATTACGCTTGGCATTCCTAACTGATATTTTATCCTGACGTCTAAGCTTGATATATCTATTAAAGTTAGCTGTCGTGCCATTGCGCTTATTAAGTCAATACGCTCTATTACGCTCGTTTATGAACTTGCCTATTTCCCTAGTCCACCACTTCGGCCTACCATGATTTCTAGCACGCTTGGGCCTACGAGGAATAAACTCCCTTTCAATATTCATAAAAGTTTCTTTAAACGCCACCCAATGCAAATTTGTGTCATTACTCATAAATAAGTTATCCCAGTTCACTACTCTCATCCTATCCGCAAAACTATCAAAATTAGCCCTACGAAAATCAGGGACTTCTATTACGTTACGGTGCTACTGTAGTATGCGGTCTACCGTTAAGTTTCTACTGTAGTATGCGGTCTACCGTTAAGTTTCTACTGTAGTATGCGGTCTACCGTTAAGTTTCTACTGTAGTATGCGGTCTACCGTTCAAAATATTTAAAAGGAATTGAAAATGAATTGAAAGGAATTATAATTTAATTTACACAATTAAGGAATTATTAAAGAAGTTAAACATACTACTACCGCATACTTAACGGTAGACCGCATACTACAGTATGCCCTTGATGATTGGTTAGGTTAAGTCGTGATATTTTCGTTAGTTTTAACGAAAATATCACGACTTAACCTAACCAATCGTCAAGGGCGTACAATTAACCTAATAATAAAATAATAAGAAGATAAGAAGCTATAATTAAAAGGTAGACCGCCGAATCGTAGGTAGACCGCATACTACAGTAGCATCTACGTTACTATCCTTAGTGTTTTCTATCAATAACTTAAACCTAAGAATTTGATGATCACTACATCCTAAACTCTCGCCTACTTCTAAACCTTCGACTATATTCTCGCCGTTCGTCATCACCAAATCTAAAATATTATCACCGCGCGTTGGTTCGGTAACCATCTATCGTAAAAATTATCTTCCATAAACTCGATCAATCTAAAACCCTCCTCATTACCAGTAAAAGCCTCATAATTAACATTAGGGCAGTTAAAGTCTCTGACAATTATACTATTCCATTGTCAATAAAGTTACCAAGAAGTGAGTAAAATCTAGTATCTGTATCTAGGGGTTGAACCGGAGGTCTATAAACAACAACAAAATTAAAACTATTACTATGCGCCCTAACTTCAACACATATCGCATTAATTGCTGCCGGAAAATCTAACTTAACCTCGATAGCCCTAAGGGAATTACGAATGTACAGCAAAACGCCGCCACCAAACCTATTTAACCTATCATTAGTAAAGAGTTTAAAACCCGGTATATCAAGTTCCCCCAACAAGTCCCGAGTCACGGTATTTAACCAAGTTTCAATGATAGCAACTATATCGTAGTTGCCGGAATAAATTATCGCCTTGAATTCATTTAATTTATTTCTAATACTACGCGCGTTACAATAAAAGACGTTTCAGTTATTTTTGACCACGGGCCCGCATTTTTAACTATTTTTCACGTCGGGCCCGCGTTCCCCGGACCCACAACGTTTAAAGAAGGCTTCGACCTATACAGCTTTCGCACGTTTTCCTCTATTAACCTACCTAGCCTAGCATTACCTATTTCATTAAAATGCACCCCCATCTTTTATAAAAAGGCTAGGATCATTGAATTCGGACCACAGCTTTACGAAGGGTACATTTTCCTCAGCACAAATCTCTTCTAATTTATTATTAAAAAATATTATTTTTGACGTAATCCTAAGACCCAACCCGTGCCTAGGGGTAATACCTAGAACTAAATACCTATCTGACCTCGCCTTCAGGGACCTAATTAACCCTCTATATCTCTCCAAAAGGTTAGGCACTCTCGTATCGGGCCTATACGAGTTGTTGCCTCCTACCATCGTCACCAACATCGAGTAACGGGAGGCAACGTCACTCCTATCCACTTCGTCTCTAACTCTGTCAACCCTGGCCCCTGGGAGACAGACCCTCCTCCTCTTGGTTGGTTGCCGTTCAACGAACTCGTTGGCCATGTGGCGCACTAAAGAATCCCCAATTAAAATAGTTTCCCCCTCATTCACGTCCCTTTCCAAATGGGCGAAAGGGTTCGAAACCTCGATATGGAGGGAGGGATTCCTATCACCTAACGCACGTGGCCTAGCTCCACCCTTAACTTCTCGAAATCCATCCCCATCTACTACTTTCGGGCCAACCTTAACCCCTTCCTCAACTCTATCCAACCTTCCCGACAAGCTACCTAAACTAGAAACTAGGTTACCCACCTCACCCTTCAAATTACTAACGTATTCAACGTTAGTATTGGTTCGGCTTCCGTCAACCGTAACGCTACCCCTGCCCTGATCAAGCGTTGAAAGTCTTTCTGTTACCTCACGTACACTGCGTTTTATGTCAACTAATTCCTCCATTAACTCGCAAAAGAAACAAACTGATCTCTCGGTAATCGCCAGATGACCGCCGTTATAATCCTTAAATTCCGAATACCACCGGTTTACCCTACACCTAACACACGACGCTTTCTGCGACGGCATCGCGCAGTTAAAAATTAGTTTAAACCGTCACAAGTGTAAGTTAAATTAAGCCGGCATGCTATGAAAACTTCTAAATCACTAAAAACCACTAATATTCAATTACTTAACTATGACAACGTGAATATAAACGCAAGTATATAAAATTCAAAACTGTCCAAAAGTAAAATTCTCAGCAATATGCAAAAGTAGATGCAATATCAGAGAGCTCATATTGGTGTAGTTAAAGTATTGTTTTTTTGAGAGAGGTAGTCCTACGTAATTTAAAGTGTCGCTAGTGAGGAAAGTGTAAGGGAAATACCCTTTTGAAACTTCGGCGGCTATACCTTTGGTAGCTTGACTAGTTTATAAGGTGTGAATAATAAAGTATCTTTAAATTGAACATTACCTCTAATCTGCATTTGTATAAGCTTGTTTCCTCTTTACAGGGGATCACTCGCTAATATCCCTGATGACTCGTGCTCAAGCAGCTCCTTATAAAGGAACTGTGTATCAGATTTTGCCCCATTATGTGCAAGAATATACACAGTCATTTTTTTTAACTTGTCCGCTAACTTGACAATATAGGACACAAAGAGTTTCACAGGGCTGTCGTGTGCGCTCGTTTTAAAAACGTTTGTTCGCTTACCACATTTGTGACACTCATCATACTCAACCTCCATGCACTCATCGCAGATAGTCTTGCTTACAAGTAGATTTGGGATAACCTCTCTGTTTTCAGGGTTTGTGTAAGTTTCTATATCGTACAAGGTATATATCTATACAATGTCTATTTTTAGGCTTAGCGTCTTTCATATAGCATACATGCTTCACTCCATCCGCCTTATATTTCTCATGGCATGTAGGACTGTGAATTTCATCACATTTATGCTTGAATTTCCCCCAATTATCCATCATATAAAACATACCACATTCACAGATTCTCATTTTCCTGCAAGTGTCAATTGACTTATGGAACTCAAAGCATTTATTATTGAAAAATGTACGTTAGGGTGGATCACTTCACTTTTTTTAAAACATTATAGCTGGTCAAAGTTTTTCCCATGATTTGGTTCAGTGAAAGTACACTGACACCATTTTTACCAAAATCGATCAATATTTAGGGGTCGCGCATCGACCTTGAAAATTTCAATTTTGGAAATTTGGCCAAATTGACAATTTTTACTGAATAAAGATAAATCATCAAATGACCATATTTTCTGAATCCTCTCAGTGAAAGAAATCCTCTCAGATACTTACCAAGTTGATCGGACAAGTGGTTTAGAAGTTACACTCACCTAGAAATAACATTAAAATTTAAAATACCGTATTTGTCCCCCGTTATGGACGTAATCATAGCATCAGTAGGTGGCGCATCCTAAAATCCTAATTACACACACACGCTATGTCTATGACCAATATTTTTACTAATCACAGTTTGCTTTTTACAGATCAACTGTGTCAATTGATTCTTGTTTGATAAGTCTAGACTTTAGTACAATGGATAAACTGTTAACAACCAGGAGTGGGAAGACTCTGAAAGTTACTTATTCTGGAAAAGAGAAAGCAGCAACGACAGCACCACCTTCTCTAAGGTCAGCCACGGACGTCTTCTTAATTGGTCAGCCATCTTCCTCGATCGGTGGTGCCAAATTGCCAACCACCCATCAAGTTCTCCAGTAATTTTAAAATAATACATCACAGTGCGTATTCGTTTCAGATCATCTACTACACGAAGCTCCTGATGTTCAGCGGTCAGCTGGAGTTCGACGACGAGCTGGTACAGAAACTTCAGAGAGTGGTACTATTTACTGCACTCCTCTACGCACCTGCCTGGCTGGCGGCTCCTGTCGCAGCTGATGCCCCGCTGAATGACCTTGTGTTGTACCAGCGTCTTCTGCAGTACAGGGCTGTGGATCGCGAGATTGCAGAGGCTTCACTGGCAGTGATCAGGTGGTACTTGTGGTATCTGAGGCCTCAGACCGTCGTTTTCGCCCTCTGCAGTGACAAAGTGGAAGACACTGTGAAGCACGAGATGGCAAAGAAGCTGTGCCGCCTCGCTGTGCCCGAGGACTTCACGTATGACAACGTCTCGGTTGATGACACGACGCGCCTTCCGGACCTGATCGATGAGTCATCGTGATTCGTGTTCACAGGCCTGCAGGTGTGCGCGTCTACGTGGCTCACTCTGCCTGTCTATAAGTGGGATCAAGATAAGAACTACTGTGATCTGAAGAATGTCATCTCGCATCTGAAAGTTACCAACGACGTGGCAGGGAGAGGGATAAAACTGATAGAAGATTACGCGAACACTGTCACAAAAGACGAGTCACAGCTGCAGGGTCTTCTTCAGCTCGTGGAAAAGAGCCGGAAAGAACTCGGTAACTTCAAGAAGTCGTCACTTGCCAAGATGACGTAGCGCAGAGGGAAATGGAGTTAGCAGAGAGAGTACATGGCGCACGCCTTAAGATGACGTGTGTTCTAACCACGATTCACACAGTTTTTTAACCTAGTTAGGGGCACCGGAGTAAGTGCCTTTAGTGATATCGGTAAACCGTTTTAATACAAAATACATTTGATCTTTCCTTATTCGTTTTATCTTATCCTAAAAAGCAGACAATGGCAGACAGCATATGGAGGTACGGGGACAAATACGATATTTTAAATTTTAATGCTATCTCAAGGTGAGTATAACTTCTAAACCACTTGTCCTATCAACTTGTAAGTATCTGAGAGGATTTCTTTCACTGAGAGGATTCAGAAAATATGGTCATTTGATTATTTATCTTTATTCAGTAAAAAATTGTCAATTTGGCCAAATTTCCAAAATTGAAATTTTCAAGGTCGATGCGCGACCCCTAAATATTGATCGATTTTGGTAAAAATGGTGTCAGTGTACTTCTACTGAACCAAATCATGGGAAAACTTTGACCAGCTATAATTTTAAAAAAAAGTGAAAAGTGATCCACCCTAATGTACGTCTGCACACATTACATTCCCTCTTCTCAATTTCAACTACACGACTTTCACATTTGGAGCTTTTACACTGTTCACATACCATGTACCATTCCTTACAATGTTTCACTATATCATTCGCAAACTCGAGACATCCCTTACACAAATCATGATGCCTTCCATATTTTCGACTTTTATCATAACTAGCGTAAAGGTCCCTTATACTGCGGATAGGGAGATACATTGTTCCTGACAATCCTAAAACAAGTAGAGGTCTTGTATGATCTCTCACACAGCTTTTAAAAACATACACAGTCCTTCGACGATCATCTATTCTAAATACAACTATACGAACATTCATTTCCTGCTCTACCCTTCTCAGCTCTTCAGGACCCATATTACACTCAAATTCAAGCTTACAATCTGAAGCCAGTTTACGAGCACCCTGCACAACCGTAGGCAACCAAATATTTTTGGTCCAAGTATTTAGTACAGTAAACATATGGGCTAAGACTACTGCTATAAAGCCGCAACCACGATCGGCGTTTATATGTTTTCTGTAAATATCCCGCGAATTGAAGTTAAGTAGAAGGTGTGGCACTATGACTAGCAACATGGAATACTCTGTCAATATGTACCGTGAAGTTGTCCATATTGAAGGTTGTACTACTTTGAGAGGCCTGCATTATACGGCCCAAGATATATTCTATGTCTGCAGCTGCCAAGCGTCTGAATGGTGTTACTACCCAAAAATCATCTGCATCCACGTCATCTGTCCCGAACCCGAAAGAGAACCTCGTCCGGACTTCACGTTCATCGCGGTTCTGAAGGGCAAACTCCACAATACGTTCAACTACGCGCCGCAGTTCGTGTCCAACACCGTTGGTATACAGGGTTCCAGGGTCAACCCTGACTACGTACGGATTTCTAGTCAAGGCCAGGGTGGGGTTAGCGGTGCGTACCAGTTCGTTCGAATGTTATACCTTCATCTTCAGCAAGAGAAGCTGCTGGTGTGGAGGATGTACCCCGAATTGAACAGGAATAAGGGGTACAAATTTAATTGAGGAGTGAGCTAGTGTGGAGGATGTGTCGTAAGACGTAGAGGGCTGGGGCTCTATTACTGGGGGTCTAGCAACCGGTGCACTCCTGGCACGTTTAATATCTGACGTGGAAGGTTCTTTATCATCGTGCCTCCGCTTTGAACTGCCACGTGGTGGAGGTGTCGCTGGTTAGGGTTCCTCAACGGGGCTGGTGTCTGTAGCTACACTGTTATCGGTGTCTTGTGTAATATCGATGATGGGGGGCTGTACATCGTCGTCATTCACGGTTCTGTGGAAGAAGAAAAACAAGAATATAAGGAGCAGCACTTAAATTTTGTTATATTTTGTAAATGCTCCACTTAGGGGTGTGACGTGTTAGAAATGGAATCTGTAGAAAAATTCAGGTTCACAAGCCCATCCACATGTATTATATGTATCTGGCCCTACAGGATGTGGTAAAACTGTGTTTATGCTTAAAATCATTAAAGATAAGGGAGATGTTCTCAAAATTTGTGCAGAAAGTAATATGGTGATATTCGACGTACCAATCAGTGTTCAACGAGTACTAAGATGATATTTTGTTCAACAAAGGCGTATATGACGTTAATTCGTTAAAGAGAAATGAGCATACACTGCGTTCGCACATATTAAGCAGATTACATTTTCTCCAATGTTTTCAAAAGTTTTTCCCCGACTTCAATGAAATTTGTAGCAAATAATCATCAGATCCCTCAAGAGTTGCTCTTCATTCATCGGTTAACAATACAGTATTTAAATCTGTTTTCACGTACTGACGCGCCCATTCAACACGCTGCTTCTTGTACTTGGGTATTAATGGTGACTGAATCGTAGGTTTACACGTCTTGCCAATTGTTTGGAGGATTCCACATCGAGATGTTCTTGGTACATTATGTATGCCAGCCTGCTCAAAAACCTCTTTACTTGAAGACAATAGATGCTTTGCAATTTGCGCTTGATTACAGATATCTGCCGCCTTGTCACTTTTCTTATAGCTCCTTTATCACTTCGCTGCCTCAGTTTGGTAGCCTCCGCTACAAACTTGTTTACAGTTCGATAAGCTCTGCTAAACTGCTTCCCAATTTCAATAGATTTTATATTTTCAGCGAGTAACTTGACTATTTTACTTTTCTCAATTAATGTTAAATCCTTCTTCTTACCCATTTTCACCATTTAGATTCGTAAATAGAATACTTGCTTAATAAGTCGGAACACAATATTTTACATATTTTTCAATAAAATGAGATAATTATTTTAATTATCAAAATATTTTATCGAAATGAATACCATCAATGCTGCTATATATAGTGATTATTTGCAACAAATTTCATTGAAATCGGGGAAAAACTTTTGAAAACATTGAAGAAAATGTAATCTGCTTAATAAGTGCGAACGCAGTGTACAGTCATTGTAATTGACGATATCATGTTGGAAATGGATAAAACGTTTGCCGAGATATTTACAGTGTTCTCCCAACATCTTAAAATAAGCGTATTCTTCACCAGTCGGAATCTATTTTTTAAAAATAGATACATGCGCGATGTGTCGTTAAATACACAATGTCTAGTCTTATTCGGGCAACGTAGAGATGTGTCAAAATTGGAGTATTAGTCAATCAAATATTCCCGAATCAGCGAAAGGAGTTTTTGGAAGTTTATAAAGAAGCTACAAGTCAGCGTTACAATATTTGCTTTGTGACCTTCATCCGCGAAACACGTTTAGGGTGCTTCTAAGAACGAATATATTCCCAAACGAGTCTGAAACGTTGTATATTCCAGAATGACAAATATGCTAAAGAAATACCATGAATTAATAAAAATCTATCATCGATTGCCCCGGGCATTGCATCAAATGTTTGTTAAAAATATGGACTCCGACTTTTTAAAATGCATCTATGAAATCTGCCTCAATGTTATAAAATGTAATGTACCAATGAAATCTCCTCAGATGGCTCGCCTACGTCGTTACAAGAACATAATACGTACGCTCGCTCGTAAAAGTCAAACTGTCGGGAAGAAAAAGCGAATTATTGTACAAAGAGGGGGATCATTCCTACCCATCTTATTTTCAGTTTTGGGACCCTTACTTACTAGATTAATATAATGAAGAAAGAGGTAGTGATTCCACACGAGGTGTATGCTTCACTGCAAAGTTCAAAGAGTCCAGACACGGTTCTAGAATCCCGTAAAAGCAGGCTTAAAAGAATGAAAAGGGAATTGATAGACCTATTAAAAAGTGAAAAGTTATCTGATAGGGAAAAAAGATTTTGAGAGGTTTTTGAGGGAGCAGGATGTTTATACACTTCATAAACCGGTGAGAAAAAGTTTAAAACAACCAGGACAACAGCGGCTTCGATTGACTCTATTTTGCAAGCGGATTTAACAAACATGCAAAGATATTCAGTATATAATGATGGCTATCGCTACATCCTATTCATAATAGATGTATTCTCTAGATATCTGTGGCTAATTCCTCTGAAAAATAAATCGCCTGAAACAGTTGCTAAAGCTACCAAAACGTTGATGTTGAAAGAAAACAGGGTTCCAGGCTATTTTTGTATGGATATGTAGAAGGAATTTATAGACCGAGCTTTTCAGAACATGTTGTAAGAGTTTAATATTAGCTACTACACTAGCAATTCTATACATAAGGCCTCTTTAGCTGAAAGAGTTCAACGTACCATAAAGGAGCGCATGCATCGCTATTTTACACATAAAAACACATAGAGCTATATAAACATTGGCCTGGGATCATTGGCCTCGTCATACAACCGTTCACACCATCGCGCGATTGGGACAACATCTAACAAGATTTTAGAAAGTGGTACGCGCACAGAGCGTGAGGTGAGAAGAGATATTCGTAGAGCACCGCCACACTCTACACGTTTCAAAATCAATGATTATATAAGGCTATCGCGTTGGGGAAAAAATTCGCGAAGAGCTTTGAGCAAGGCTGGACACGTGAAAGTTTTAAAAATTGGGCTATGAGACCTAAAGGTGAGATAATGATGTATTACGTTGAAGATTTGAATGGAGAAGAAATCGCAGGAGGGCTTTTACCGCGAGGAGTTGCAGAAAGTGACATTTCATTTAGGAAAAAATGTGTTTAAAATTGAAAATAATTTTGGCAGCAAAGGTTCTGGAAAGAAAAAATGTACCTCGTGAAATGCCTAGGGTACCCAGAAAGCTTCAACACCTCTATAAAAGCTGATGCAATAATGAAGCTTAAATAGTATAAAACATGGTGCCTTACCACTTCCATGTCACACTCCCGTCATCTTCTTCTCTGTCTGTACATCTTAACAATACCCTAGCCAACTTTGTAACAGAACTCCATGGGCCTATTGAATTGGAACGTGATTCGTATAAGGTGGGGTTACGCGAAATTCAGGCTTCCACTGCTTCTTAAATATTTATTATAAAGAACCCGTTTTTACGGTTCTTAGAGATCGTGATGAGTGTGAAAAGGCCGGGGTAATTAGGGATGAATCCATGCGTGCCGCCCTGAGTGGGGAGGCACTGTATTACAGTACAGTTGTAACACTAGGCCCGGGTCGTTATGGTGCCACCGAGGATGTTGTGAGAGACTTAAACGAAAGTTTAAAAAGCTCAAAGCTTACGGCTAATTTAGTATACAAAATCTTAAACAAAGAAACACTGCACATGCTCTGGCCCTAAAATCACAGGATAATAGAAATATTAAAGACAGAGGACTGTTCCAAATTATAACCTAGGGCCGTTATGGCGTAGCGCTCCAAAGAGATGTCTTTCACGAGGCACAACATGACTTGTCCAGCTTAATGTATCAGTTGAAGATGGAGAAATTGGGTGAAGGCTATTCACCCCTAGACGTGTGCTATATTTACAGCAATATCGTGAAGCATCAACTTGTTGGGGATACCCAGGCGCGTCTGCTGCTCATTGCACACATTCCCAATCATTGAGGGAAGAGCTTGAGTATTACATATGACAAGCCCCATTATGTGAATGTTGCGAGTAATCTATTAACCAATATCTCAATATATATAAGAACGAATGAGGAAAAAAAATTTCCCATTCGGTGATGGGAGCTTAAAAGTGAAGCTGCACTTTCGTCTCATTCAGTTATAATGACCCGAAGGCCTTTCACAGTCTATCGAGGGGTGAGATATCAGCGTGGGAGTGGGCTTGGACCCATTTTTTCAACCATACTACGCACGGCTGTCCCAGTGTTCATGAATGGGACCAGATACCTCGGGAGGAAAGCGTTACAATCAAGTTTTAACAAGGTAGAAGATATAATGGGTGGAGCTAAACCTAAAGAAGCTCTAAAAAATCATTTAAAACGTACACGGGACGAAATCATCAAAGATGCAAAGAGAAAAATGCGTGTTGGTGGAAAGAAGAAGAGGGCTGTCCGGAGGAAGGGGGTTACCAACACGTGGCGTTAAACGTAAAAAGACATCGAAGAAGAAGTGATCTAAGCGAATGAAACCTATGGTTGATAATTTTTTTAACTGATATAAGCTAAGGACATTGCTCTCACGAATCATAGGCTGATTACTACTTGTCGAGAGAGGTAGCACTATTTCTGACTCGTCATGGCACGCTTCATCCATCATTGTAGCTCACAAGGTTGTAAATCGGAGCTGTCCCTCTTTGATATGCCCCCAACACAAGTCTCTATTGAGAACAGTGACTTTATTACAATTAACCCATTAAACACAATTAGTTCCCCCAGTGCCCCTATAGAATTCGTGATACCCAGCTCAGGCCCATACTTTTTTGATTCAAGCTGCATGCACATGTATGCTAAACTACGTATAGCCCATTCAGTTGGAACGGACTGAGATGATAAATATGTTGTATTTCCCGAAACAAACTTTCTACACTCCATATTAAGTCAGTGTGAGGTGTATTTAAACCAGGTCAACATTTCGGCAGGAACGGGTTATTATCACCTACTACCTTATCTGGAAAATATCCTCAACTTTTCAAGTGAATCGAAGGATACCTTTTTAACTGCCGAGGGCTATTATCAGCCTAAAGACGAAAGTAGGATAAAGGATAAATTTAAAAATTCTGAAAAGAAGATATACGAGCAATGTTCCCTCTAATTTTTTTAGTCCGTGTGCGCAAGAAATTTTCGTTGTGCATACATTTAGTCATTGTGCAAACTTTTCTGAGCGCTATTATCTTCAAAATTAAATATATATAAATATTAAATACTTAATAAATATTATATTCATAAGGTGATACCTTGATCATTACGGTACTATTAAATGGATATTAAAAAACTGTTTCCAATATTATATATTCTTAAAAAAGAAAACATTTTATCCATTCTAAAAATAAGAATAAAATAAAAAATAGTAAAATAAAATTCAACAAAATAAAGAAATAAAATAAAAATAACATTATTTGAAAATTACTGTTTTAGTTATCATTTCTCAAAACAATTTTTAGCATTTAGCAATTTAAAATAGACTATCAAGATTAATACATGATTTTATCCATTCACAAAATAGGAATAAAATGAAAAATAATATTATTTTTTATGAATTATGAGATAATTACTATTCGTTTTTATGCAAAAATAAGAAAGAGAAGGTTTATATTCAATGCGTTAATGTATAAAAGAAAAAAATGCTGGGACTATTTATCAGACGCTGTGTTCCCACTTTATGCGAGAGCTTAAGTTATCTGGCACATATTGCAGGTGCTTGTGATGAGCTCGGATTGGGGTCACGTAGAAAGAATTCATCGATCAATTTAACCTTTACCCGTTTGATACCACGCCCGACTTATCTCCTAGTGCAAATACACACTTAAGTCCCCAACAAAGTGCAAACATCTCAGTCAGATTGGAATTCGCCAACCCGATAGACGCTCCTATTGGTGTACTAGTTTACTTCGAGTCACAAGCCCTAATTGAGGTCGACCGCTTCATGAATGTAGTCACTGACTTTTAAAATGGATGCGAATACACTTCAGAGAGTAATGAATACTAACTGAATCACACACTCCAAATTTATCAGTGTGTTTGCGAAGAATGAAACATTGAAATTACCAACTACGAGAAAATGCGGGGGAATTATTTTAAACACGAACAGTATTAGGGGCGAGGGGATTCATTGGGGGATTCATTGTTTTGCAATATACCTTAAAAATAAGGAAAGAATGTATTATTTTAATTCACTAGGAACTCATCCTTGGAGTGACCCTGTTATTGTAAAATTTCTCGAACAGTTGCATATCCCTGAAATTATCTGGAATCCCCATCGATTACAAAGATATTTTAGTAATACTTGCGGGATGTATTGTCTTTCATTTCTCCTGCACATGTCACGTGGTAAGGGATTCATAAATTTTTAAAATTATTCGGTTTGTGCGACACTGAGATGAATGATGAAATGGTGTGCATGCAGATAAAAGAAAGGTTCCCATTTGTGCGCAGTCGATGTATTGTGTAAAGTTTTGCGCGTGTATATATAATTGTAACTATATTGTGTAAAATATAAGATGTTCCCAATAATGTTAGTCTTATTTATTGGATGCTAATTCTGTAAGCTGAATTGTATTAATTTATAAAACATGATTTCTATCATTTAATAAATTGATGAAAATACACTGTCTTGTTCTTAACCAAAAGAAAAAAGCTTACATTAGTTCCCCGACGACCTGGCATTCGGTGAACCGGATGTGAGCCAATACTTCGACCTCGGTATTCAGGTCACTGAGTTAACTGCGCTGTAAAACCTCCAGATCGCCGTCGACTATTTGCTTTTCTTCAAAGCTGTCACGAAAAGTAGCTATAACACGTGTGAGATCCTCGTCGGACCTATAAGGAGAAAGGATACGGTTGTAGACAGAAAATTACTTTGACAGCTCATACATTTTTCTAATAATGCTCATATTGGATGACTAAGCACCGTCACAGCGTATCGAGCACCTGGCAAATATTAAAAGAATCATCCACATTGAGTCTTTTTTAATTAAAATCCATTTGTTCCATATATATATATATAATTGAGAATACATGCTATTTTAATGAAACATTTCACAAACTAATTTTAAATAAATGTTACACGTAATTATTTGATAAGCGAAATTCACTCTCTAAATATTTAATAGAATAACGGACCAGATAATAAACACAAAGCAACTAGCCTAACTGGGCTCAAAAGGAAGATTAGCTAGATGTGCTACGCATCAGCTGCCGGCACCCTGTCACGAACCCGGGACGCAACAATTCCCTACCTTTAAATTTTTAGTAATTCTAAAAACCAACCTGCAGAACTTACTATAAATTTTTAAGTTAACACGTATAGGGGGACAAGCGCGTAATAAAATTTAACTTTCAAAGGACGACTTCATCGCATAATAAAATTCATTGTCTAAATGACATTCTCAGGAGGGAAGATTAGCGGGACTACTAAACCCCGTCGCAGAATCTCGAACCCCTGGGCAGATATCCTTTCACTTCGTTTATTATGGCTTTTTATAAATTAACTAATACTTGCAAGGGATAAGCACTGAATTGATACGATGTATATAGCCCGAGAACGAATCACAAACTAAATTATTACGTAATTACTCACAAATTTCTGCAGTGGATTGCGTTGAAAGTAGGGCGTTCCGGTCGGCCGCTGCGAAAAGATGGAGCGTAGTCATTGCAGAGAGGTCCCCGTCTTCAAACAATTGCGGGGAGCAGTAAAGCTGATGTGTCTGACTGGAAGTGTCCATGATGAGAGAGTATTTGTTTATTCACTGGTGAAAATAACTGTTGTGGATCCAGCTGAAAATGTTCCCTCTTATATACGTGACCCCGATTTGTCCCCACCCCCAATATTCGATTCGCGAGTTTCCTGTGTGAGAGCGAGACTTTCCGCCAAACAGAGATCCTGAATTCGTTCTCATGCCCCGCCCATTGGGTTGTAATTGGACGAGCAGCGAATTCTGGGGCGTGTCTTTACCAAATATAACTTATTCATTCCATAGGTTATTTCTTTTTAAAAATTATATTAACGTTTTTATGTTATAGTTTAAGGATAAAAGTATATATTAATGATAAATTTTTATTGAAGCCAAATAGTTGTGTAAAAGAGGAAAAATGAATAAGTTACCCCGAAATAGAACCTATTTTTATTATAAATTTATATTAATATTTTTTGTAACAAGGTTTAAAGATATATTTGTGTCTTAAAGATAAATTTATATTGAAACAAAATAATTGTATAAAATAGGAAAAATTAATAAGTTACCCCGAAATATAATCTATTTTTAATATAAAGTTATATTAATATTTTTTATGTTATAGTTTAAGGATAAAAATGTATATTAAAGATAAATTTGTATTGAAACAAAATAATTGGCCAAAAGAGATAAAATGAAATAGTTATCCCTAATTTAATTTGTATTTTGTTTCAAAAATCATATTAATGCTTTTTATGTTATAGTTTAAGGATAAAATTGTATATTATGGTGGAAATTTGTTTTGGCATTAAATTTAGTTTATCTCATTTGATTTTTTGTATAAAAGATAGCCTACCAAACGTCAAACTGGCCTCGTGGTGTTCCACCATGAGAAGCTTAATAGAAAAACTATTAGCGTCGCCCTTTTTTTTTAGACCTTGTCGGTCTACCCCCTGGCCCCCAAACGTATTTGTTTATGCTTAATAGCTCTGTTTATTGGGTCGTACTTAGAGACCTTGTCGGTCTACCAGGAACTGGTGAGTAAAAACCGTGGGTAAGGTGGGTTTGGTTAGGTGATGGTAAGCCATACTTAGACGATTGGTGATTGTGGTGCTGCTTTTTGTGCTGTGGTGTTTTTCCTTGTGTGGTGTTTATGCTCGTATATATTTTGCTATTGGGGCTTTACATGCATCTGTTTATATACGTTGTGTGTGTGTGTGTGTGTGTGTGTGTAATAATAGGGATTCTATGATTGTATAATTGGGAAGTTTGTGTGCGCTTTTTGGCTGTTCAAACGATATATATATACTGTGCCAACTGGCTGATAATGCCTAGAGGCACTGGCTGCTTAAGCCAACTGGCAGATTTCGAGTTCTAAGCCAAGTGATGCTACCTGAGCTCTCAGGAAGCCTCTGCATCTCGCAGACGCTGGATGGTCTCTTCCTCTCTCTCCTCCTTTTTCTCTCTCTCTTAGGTTAGGTACACCCCTTTGGGAGGTGAGGCCGCCCCACATTCTCCCCCAAAGAGGTTAGGTGGACTCCTCCAGCTTTCTGGGGTAGTTCCCCCCTTTTTGGGCACCCTGAGGATTGGCACTGGGGAGGGGGGTTGGCACCTTGCAACAAATGGGTGGGAAGGCACTGGCACTCATTTGATCAAAATTGCAATTGTTCTGCACTCGTCTTGTTTGCGACGATATACTGGGGCCAACTACTCGGGGTTCAATTATTTGGTCAATAAAACTATAGAAAAGAACGCAGTCATGAAAATCTTAAGCTTCACAAATTTTGACACACTGTGAAGCTCAAGATTTTCATGGCTGCGTTCTTGTCTGTAGTTTTATTGCGGTGCTGAGACCTTCAGGCCCAGTAATTGAGTGGGGGCTGGGGCTGGTCATACATATATTTTCGTTCATTACTCATCACCTCCATCTACCATACGAAGTTTGGTCGAAATCGGTTCAGAAACGTAAAAGGTTTATCTGCGGACAGACGGACAGACATTTGGTGAATTTTCGCAAGACGAGCTTCTTCTTCTTCCGCAGCTTATTATCCCATCTTTACATGGGGTCGCTGTTTTTGGTTCGTCTTCTCCACTCTCCTCTGTCGTATACCACGTCCTCCTCCAAGTCCTTCTCCCTGATGTCCGCCACCACACAGTCCCTCCATCTTGTCTTCGGTCTTCCTCTTCTTCTCCGTCCCGGCAACTCCATCTCCAGCACTCTGCGCCCCACATACTCCTCCTCTCTTCTCCTGACGTGTCCATACCACCTCAGCCTGGCCTCCTGCACCTTCTTAGATGCTTCCGCCACCTTCACTGTTCCTCTTATATGCTCATTTCTGACCCTATCCCTCCTCGTCACTCCACACATCCATCTCAACACCTTCATTTCAGCCACATCGATTTTTCTTTCATTGCTCTTCTTCATTGGCACAGTCTCCATTCCATACAACACTGCCGGCCTCACCACTGTTTTGAATACCTTTCCCTTCAGTTTCACTGGGACCCTCTTATCACAGAGCACCCCTGATATGTCTCTCCAGTTCTTCCACCCCGACTGTATTCTACAGTTTATCTCTCTCTCTGCTCCCCCCTCTGCATCCACTGTTGATCCCAAGTATTTAAAATACTCCACCGTCTTAACACGCTCTCCACTCAATGTCACTTCCCCTCCTCGGTCCTGCTGCACATCACATCTCATATATTCGGTCTTCTTTCGGCTAATTCTCATCCCCCTACTTTTCAACGCCTCTCTCCAATTTTCCAACTGCTGCTCCACCTCCTCTTTCGTCTCCCCACTCAACACAACATCGTCTGCATACATCATGCACCACGGCGCCTCCCCTCTAATCCTGTCCGTCAACACATCGAATACCACATTGAAAAGGAAGGGGCTCAAAGCTGATCCTTGGTGCAGACCAACTTCCACCCCAAAGCTCTCTGACACACCCACGCTACTCCTCACCTTAGTTGTTACTCCCCTGTACATCCCCTTGATCAGTTTAACATACTTCTCCGGTACCATCTTTTCCCTTAAGCATCTTCAAACTTCCTGCCGTGGTATCCTATCATATGCCTTCTCCAAGTCAATAAAAACCATGTGCAACGCCTTCTGCCCCTCTCTGTACCTCTCTGCCAACTGTTTCAATGCAAAAACTGCATCTGTCGTTCTCCTTCCCGGCATAAATCCAAACTGTTCCACTGACACTTCCGCTTCGTCTCTCAACCTACTCTCCACTATTCGCTGCCATATCTTCATTGTATGTGATATTAGCTTGATCCCTCTATAATTCGTGCAATCTTGTACATCTCCCTTCTCTTTGAATATAGGCACTATGATGCTGGTCCGCCACTCATCCGGAATCACCTCCTTGTCAAACAACTTCTGCATTAGATCCCACACCAGATCCACCCCCTCATCTCCCAGTGCCTTCCATGCCTCGGCTGGTATCTCGTCTGGGCCAGTCGCTTTGTAATTTTTCATCCTATTCAGAGCACGACTCACTTCCATCCTCCCCACTTGTTCTGTCATAGCTACATTTGGTAATCCATCCTCATAGAAAGATCTTGGGTTTTCTTTATTTAATAATTCCTCAAAATATTCCTTCCATCTATCCTTTATCTCTTCATCTCTTTGCAGCACCGCCCCCTCCCTTCCCTTAATTTGTTTTACCTGTGTAACGTCTTTTGTCGCTCTATTTCTGGTCATACATATATTTTCGTTCATTACTCATCACCTCCATCTACCATACGAAGTTTGGTCGAAATCGGTTGAGAAACGTAAAAGGTTTATCTGCGGACAGACGGACAGACATTTGGTGAATTTTCGCAAGACGAGCAAAAATACTTATCCGACGGGCGGGATATTCTCTAATTAAGTTAGAGTTTAACATTTACAACTAGCTCACGAATCACTTAAATTTTAAATGCAGCTTCACAGATTTTACTTGAAGCTCACAAAGCAGTTAAATTTCAAATACAACTTGTTACATTTTTATTTACTTATCATGGCTTTCGATGCGTAGCTAAAAATTTTGATGGCTACATTCTTTTCTAAATTTATTAACCAACTTGATTTTCTTCATTCCACGAAAGTGGATAAAACTCTGAAGAAATGTGATGGGACTTAGTTCATTTTAAGAAAATTTTAGAAGTTAAAATTCTTGAAATTTAAATGTGCAATTGTTCTGCCAATAAAAGTTTCCATTTTCAGTTTCATATTAGAAACAATTCTTCTTCTTCTGTAGCTTTTCCCGTCTCTATAAAGGGTCGCTATTTCTGACCATCCGTTTCCATTCGCCCCGGTCCTCATATTCGTCCCCAACCAAACCCTTTTCCCTGAAATCTCCCTCCACACAATCTCTCCATCTTCTTCTTGGCCTGCCTCTCCTCCTTCTCCCTTCCACCTCCATGTCCATAACCCTCTTCCCTACACAATTTTCCTCCCTTCTCATCACATGGCCGTACCATTGTAGCCTTCTCTCTTGAACTTTCTTTGATATTTCCACCACTTTAGTCGTTCCTCTAATCCTCTCATTTCTAATCCTATCCAACCTCGTAACTCCACACATCCATCTCAACATCCTCATTTCTGCTACCTCCAACTTCTTCTCCTGGGCCTTTTTGATGGGCCAGGCCTCCGCTCCGTACAACATCGCAGGTCTCACCACCGTTTTATACACCTTTCCCTTCACTCTTGCGCTGATCTTTTTGTCACATAACACACCCGAAGCATTCTTCCAATTTCTCCATCCTGCTTGGATTCTATGGTTAATTTCAGAGTCGAGCGTACCGTCTGATGCCATATGGGAACCTAAATATTTAAAAGTACTTACCCTTTTAAGCTTCTCGCCGAGTAGTGTTACATCCCCGATTCCCTCTTCTCCATTAAAAACCATATACTCCGTCTTCTTTCGACTGATCTTAAGCCCTCTATCCTCCATCGCCCTTCTCCATCGTTCCAATTTCTGCTCTACTCCTTCTCTGGTGGTGTCTATGAGGGCTATATCATCTGCAAATAACATGTCCCAAGGGGCTGGTACGATGAAACCCTGCCCCAATACATCCATTATTAGGTCGAAGATGTACGGACTTAGAGACGAGCCTTGATGTAATCCCACTTTCACAGTAAATTTTTCCGTCAGTCCAACGCATGTTCTTACTTGCGTCCTTGCTCCTTCGTACATATCCTTCACTAACCTTACATACTTCTCCGACACATCCTTTTCCCTCATGCACCTCCACACCTCCTCTCTTGGTACCCTGTCATATGCCTTTTCAAGGTCTATAAAAACCAGGTGTAGCTTTTCCTGTTTTTCTCCAAACTTTTCCAGCATTTGTCGAACAATAAAGATGGCATCAGTTGTCCCTCTTCCAGGCATAAAACCAAACTGCTGTTCACCAATCTCTGTTTCATATCTTATTCTCTTTTCTATAACTCTTTCCCATATTTTCATTGCGTGTGACAACAGCTTTATACCACGATAGTTTCCACAATCTTGGATGTCACCCTTTTCTTTGTATATTGGTACGATTACACTGTCCCTCCACGCGTCTGGCATCTTTCCCTGATCTTTCCCTGATCATATTAGAAACAATAAAAATATATAAAAAATTAAGTTTTTCAACTTAACAAAATACTATTTTCGAAGATTTAGCTCGTAAACATTAAACTTCGAATAATATATATATATATATATATATATATATATATATATATATAAGACTTAGACTTAGTTCCCATCTGGAGGTCTCCAGTTTGGGTCCCGTGCGATGCGTCTCCCCCGTCGGTAAACTTGCCACTGCGCCCCCGTCCCTGGCCAGATCCGTTTTCTGGCGCCAGGTTAAACCCGGATTCTTTCTTTCCACCGTCTTGAGCCACGTCGTCTTTGAGCGTCCCTGGGGCCTCGATCCCACTATTCTTGTCCACTACGGTGAATTTAAAGCCAAAGTTGACTGAATCATTGGGTTTCAATGGCGAAATAGGGTAGCCGGATCGCCACTCCTCAACTACCCATGGTCCTCACTCGATCAGAAGTCGTAATTCTCCTACATACGCGCATTCTTTACGTTAATTATACTGCGTGTTCTTTGCAGTTGAAATCTATATATAGGTGCGGCATGCGGGAGGTGCCCCCCCTCAGGGCATTGTTTCTGCGCGTATGTAGGAGAATTACGACTTCTGATCGAGTGAGGACCATGGTGTAGTGGTTATCATATCTGACCGGCAATCGGAAGATCCCGGGTGGTTACCTCATTTTTTCATTTGTTCGTTCTCCCTCCTCATCTTGCGCGGAATGTTCTCCTATACAAGCGTCGTTCTTTACGTTGATATATATACACACATATATATATATAATATATATATATATATATATATATATTATATACATATTATACATATATATACACATATATATATACACATATATATAGACATATATATACACATATATATAGACATATATATATACACCTATATATACACATATATATACTATATATATACATATATATATATATATATATATATACATATACAGTGGAACCTTGCTTAACGAGTGCCTCGTATAACGAGAAATTCGTATAACGAGCCAAAAGAATGGGGGAAAATTACCTTGCATAACGAGCGACACTTTGCTTAACGAGCAAAATATTTTAAAAATAAAATAACATCTTTTCAACGCAAAAGCAAAATAAATACAGTAAGGTCGCGGAGTCCATCCGAGCGTCTTACTTACGTTGACTCGCTTTCTTTATCCCCCAAGTCTCCTCCTGCATGTCCACCCCCAAGTTCAACGTGTGGGTGACTCACTGCCCAGTGCTGTTTCCCTCGTTTCTTGCCTCGCGGCTCTTAGTCTGTTTAGCACGTTTAATAGTGTAGCACGTGTAACACCAGTGTCTCTTGCGATCGCACATTTGTGTTCGGAGGCATTATTTGTGAATTTTTTAGTGCAAATTTTATTAACTCTTTAAAAAATGCCCTTAATGAAAAAGTCACAAAAAGACAGTAAGAGAAAAAAATCACCATAGAAATAAAACGTGAAATCATTGAGAAGCAGGAACGAGGTGTGAGCGTGTCTGACTTAGCACGCACTTACAATCGGTCTACATCAACGATTTGCACTATCCTCAAAAGCAAGGACAAGTTGAAGGAGATAGATGCTTCAAAAGGAGTGACAAGAATATCTACACAACGGCCACGAATTCTTGACGATGTTGAAAAGTTGCTTCTCATATGGATCAACGAGAAACAAATGCAAGGCGACACTATTACTGAGGTCATCATTTGTGAGAAGGCAAAAGTAATTTGGGCCGCCCTCATTAAGAAGACGCCAGGATCATCAACAAATGAAGAAATATTCAAGGCTAGTCGTGGGTGGTTCGATAATTTTAAAAGAAGAACCGGCGTACACAGTGTTGCAAGACATGGCGAAGGAGCAAGTTCCGACACAAAGGCAGCAGAGAAATTCATCAGCGACTTCAAGGAGCTAGTCGGTTCTGAGGCTTTTCTGCCGCAGCAGATTTTTAATTGCGATGAGACGGGCCTATTCTGGAAAAAGATGCCAAGGCGAACCTATATAACAGCAGAGGAGAAGGCATTGCCTGGGCACAAGCCAATGAAAGATCGTCTCACACTGCTGTTTTGTGCCAATGCAAGCGGCGGTTTGAAAATTAAACCGCTTCTAGTTTATCACTCAGAAAATCCAAGGGCCTTCAAGAAGTGCAATGTCCAGAAGAGCAGGTTAAATGTGATGTGGAGGTCCAACGCCAAGGCTTGGGTGACACGTAACATTTTTACTGATTGGATGAATGAAGTGTTTGGTCCCTCTGTGAAAAAATATTTGCTTGAGATGGATTTGCCACTCCATGTCTTGCTTATTATGGACAATGCTCCTGCTCATCCTCCAGGTCTAGAAGATGACCTCCTTGAAGAATTTAATTC